>ML103837.1:0-10676 GCA_003697995.1 Taxidea taxus jeffersonii | reverse complement strand
GGAGATTTTTGATGACTGTTTCAATCTCCTTACTGGTTATGGGCCTATTCAGGTTTTCTATTTCTTCCTGGTTTAGTTTTGGCCGGTGATATGTCTCTAGGAAAGCATCCATTTCTTCCAGATTGTCAAATTTGTTGGCATAGAGTTGCTCATAATATGTTCTTATAATTTTTTGTATTTCTTTGGTGTTGGTTGTGATCTCTCCTCTTTCATTCATGATTTTATTTATTTGGGTCCTTTCTCTTTTCTTTTGGATAAGTCTGGCCAGGGGTTTATCAATCTTATTAATTCTTTCAAAGAACCAGCTCCTAGTTTCATTGATTTGTTCTATTGTTTTTTTGGTTTCTATTTCATTGATTTCTGCTTTGATCTTTATTATTTCTCTTCTCCTGCTGGGTTTAGGCTTTCTTTGTTGTTCTTTCTTGAGCTCCTTTAGGTGTAGGGTTAGGTTGTGTATTTGAGACCTTTCCTGTTTCTTGAGATAGGCTTGTATCGCTATATATTTTCCTCTCAGGACTGCCTTTGCTGTGTCCCACAGATTTTGGACCGTTGTGTTTTCATTATCATTTGTTCCCATGATTTTTTTCAATTCTTCTTTAATTTCCTGGTTGACCCATTCATTCTTTAGAAGGATGCTGTTGAGTCTCCATGTATTTGTGCTCTTTCCACATTTCCTCTTGTGATTGAGTTCTAGCTTCAGAGCATTGTGATCTGAAAATATGCAGGGAATGATCCCAATCTTTTGATACCGGTTGAGACCTGATTTATGACCCAGGATGTGATCTATTCTGGAGAATGTTCCATGGGCACTAGAGAAGAATGTGTATTCTGTTGCTCTGGGATGGAATGTTCTGAATATATCTGTGATGTCCATCTGCTCCAGTGTATCATTTAAGACCTTTATTTCCTGGTTGATCTTTTGCTTGGATGATCTGTCCATTTCAGTGAGGGGTGTGTTAAAGTCTCCTACTACTATTATTGTGTTCTTGTCAATGTGTTTCTTTGATTTTGTTATTAATTGGTTTATATAGTTGGCTGCTCCCATGTTAGGGGCATAGATATTTAAAATTGTTAGATCTTCTTGTTGGACAGACCCTTTGAGTATGATATAGTGTCCTTCCTCATCTCTTATTATAGTCTTTAGCTTAAAATCTAATTGATCTGATATAAGGATTGCCACCCCAGCTTTCTTCTGATGTCCATTAGCATGGTAAATTGTTTTCCACCCCCTCACTTTCAATCTGGAGGTGTCTTCGGGTCCAAAATGAGTTTCTTGTAGGCAGCATATGGATGGGTTTTGTTTTTTTATCCATTCTGAAACCCTGTGTCTTTTGATTGGGGCATTTAGCCCGTTTACAT
This sequence comes from Taxidea taxus jeffersonii, assembly GCA_003697995.1. NCBI lineage: Eukaryota > Metazoa > Chordata > Mammalia > Carnivora > Mustelidae > Taxidea > Taxidea taxus. Next base: position 9,317 of record ML103837.1, on the reverse strand, counting down.
TCAGGGTAACTATTGAGAGATATGAATTTAGTGCCATTGTATTGCCTGTAAGGTGATTGTTACTGCATATTGTCTCTGTTCCTTTCTGATAATACTTTTAGGGTCTCTCTTTGCTTAGAGGACCCCTTTCAATATTTCCTGTAGAGCTGGTTTGGTGTTTACAAATTCTTTCAGTTTTTGTTTGTCCTGGAAGATTTTTATCTCTCCTTCTATTTTCAATGATAACCTAGCTGGATAAAGTATTCTTGGCTGCATGTTTTTCTCGTTTAGTACTCTGAATATATCATGCCAGTTCTTTCTGGCCTGCCAGGTCTCTGTGGATAAGTCTGCTGCCAGTCTAATATTTTTACCATTATATGTTACAGACTTCTTGTCCCGTGCTGCTTTCAGGATTTTCTCTTTGTCGCTAAGACTTGTAAATTTTACTATTAGATGGCGGGGTGTGGGTTGATTCCTATTGATTTTGAGGGGTGTTCTCTGCACCTCCTGGATTTTGATGCTTGTTCCCCTTGCTATATTAGGGAAATTCTCTACAATAATCCTCTGCGGTATACCTTCTGCTCCTATTTCTCTTTCTTCTTCTTCTGGAATCCCAATTATTCTAATGTTGTTTCGTCTTATGGTATCACTTATCTCTCGAATTCTCCCCTCGTGGTCCAGTAGTTGTTTGTCTCTCTTTTGCTCAGCTTCTTTATTCTCTGTCATTTGGTCTTCTATATCACTAATTCTGTCTTCTGCCTCATTTATCCTAGCAGTAAGAGCCTCCATTTTTGATTGTACCTCATTAATAGCTTTTTTTATTTCAACTTGATTAGACTTTAGTTCTTTTATTTCTCCGGAAAGGGGTTTTATTTCTCCTGACAGGGTTTCTCTAATATCTTCCATGCTTTTTTCGAGCCCGGCTAGAACCTTGAGAATCGTCATCCTGAATTCCAGATATGACATATTACCAATGTCTGTATTGATTAGGTCCCTAGCCTTCAGTCCTGCCTCCTGTTCTTTTTTTTGTGGTGAGTTTTTCCGCCTTGTCATTTTGTCCAGATAAGAATCCGCTGTTCTCCTTGTTAAGTGAACTTGGTCTTTGCTGGATTTCTTGTTGATCTTCTGGGGGAGGGTCCTGTTGTAGTGATATTCAAGTGTCTCTGTCCCAGGTGGAATTCCACCGCCCTTACCAGGGGCCGGGATGAGTAATCCTCTCAGGTTCGCTTTCAGGAGCTTTTGTTCCCTGAACGCTTTCCGTAGAGTTCCGGAGGACGGGAATGAAAATGGCGGCCTCCTAAACTCCGGCTCGGAGGAGCCGAGAGCTAGGGCCCCCATCTTCAGTGCGCCTTCAGAGAAAAGCGTTTAATCACTCCCGTCTCCCCAGCTTCCGGCCGCGCTCAGAGAAAATCGTGTGTAAGCAGTCCCGTCTCACTGGCTTCTGGGAGCGCTCGGAGCTCACCCAGCCTGTGACCAAGCATCTCTGTCTCTGGCAGAGTCCCACCTGGAGTCTCTGAACCCCGTAGATACCTGAGCTCTCCCAGGTCGGAGTCTCCCCGGATCTTGTGGGGACCCCTCACACAGAGCACCGCCCCATGTCACAGACCACGGCTCTAGGAAACCTCGGCTCTGTCTCTGCAGCCGGCTTCCCCGCTCTAATACCTGTGAGCTCTGCAACACTCAGACACCCCCGATCCTTCTGTGATCCTGCGGGACCTGAGTCCTCGCTGTCCCCGTGAGGTCTTCACCCCAGTTTAGCCTCTGGAGTGATGTCCCTCCATGGAGCAGACTTTTAAAAGTCCTGATTTTGTGCTCCGCCACTTGCTGGGAGCCGACCCCTCCCCCTGGGGTCTATCTTCCCGTCGCGTTGGATTCACTTCTCCGCTGGTCCTACCTTTCAGAAAGTGGTCGATTTTCTGTTTCTAGAATTATTGTTTTTCCTCTCTTCGATCTCCTGTTGGATTCGTAGGTATTCGGAATGGTTTGATAGGCTATCTAGCTGATCTCCTGCTGGCTGATGTCGTCTCAGCCTGCTACTTCTCCACCATCTTGACTCCCCCCCAACCCCCCAAGACCACGGTTCTTAAGAGTAGCTTCTGTGCCAGGATCATCAGGAGATTTTTCTCCGTCTCAGATTGCTAGACACACACCCCCACCCTGGCCCAGAGTCCAATTCAGTGGGTGTGCTGGAGGGTTCAAGGATTTGCATTTCCAGTAAGTTTCTGATGGTCTGTGGATCACACTTGAAGAACTACTGCTCTGAGAAAAACTTCCCAAAAGATAGAATTTAGTGAAAGCATGTTAATTTAAATATTTAACACGGAGTTGTGTTTTGTGAAGTAGACATAGTAAATTTTTAGATAAAAATTTAACATCAAGAACAGATCAGTATGGGGCATCTGGGTGGCTCAGACTTCAAGTGTCTGCCTTCGGCTCAGGTCATTATTCAGGGGTCCTGGTATCAAGCCCTGTATCAGGGTCCCTGCTCAGTGGGAAGCTTGCTTCTCCCTCTCCCTTTGCCTCTCCCAGCTTGTGCTCTCTTTCTTGCTGTCTCTCTGTCAAATAAATAAATAAAATCTTAAAAAAAAAAAAGAACAAATCAGTATGAATAAAGACAGTATCTCATGCTGTAGGTGAAGTCTGATGTTTTGCATGCTCTGAACAGCACAGGTATTTATAATGGATTTTTCTGGTTTTGTATGCTTGACAGGCTCTACTTATGAGAATCAATAAGCAAACATTTGAGACTATACCATATAGGAATGTAAATGAATACACATAAATTCCATTGCACGTTAGCAGCACAGTGACATTAAATAATACCCTGCCCAATTCTTTATTTTATAAACACCAAAAGAATGATCGTTGTAAGGCCTGTAATCAAAGGAGTGAGACTGATAAAAAGCGAAAGTCAAGCAAAGCTTTATTTCGCGCCAAGCATCAAGAATCAAACCTACTGGTCGGGGCTGTCTCTTACAAAGAGGCGCCTCTCAGCCTCACAGACTAACTTTTATAGAATAAAAGCCACGTGGTTGAGCCTGGCTACACATACAGGTGGCCAATGAGATTGCAACACACAGAGAAAACTGCACAGTCATGCTAGGTCACACATGGGTGACCAATGAGATTGCAACACACAAAGAAAACTGCAGTCATGCTAGGTCACATACAGGTGGCCAATGAGATTTCAATTTCCCCTAGTAGATATATGCATGCCCCACTGATTGGATGTTTCCTCCTGGCTGACCCGCCTTGTATCTGGGCTTTGCTACCTGGGACTGGTTTCCCAGACTTGTTTTTAAGTAAATTCCTCTGGGAGGGGCAGGGTCAATCTAAGTTTACTGCATAAACAACAAAATGGCTCCCTCTGGCTAGGTAGGCCGTTACAATCGTCAACATTTTTTTCCTATTAAATTCTTCAGTGTATGTTTTCTTTTGCATAATTAACAATTTGTGGAAAAGTATGTATAGTCCAAATTCATAATTAAACTATCTCTTGTGGTTGATGGGCTTAAAATATTATGTGAACTTAAAATATAAGGTTGAGAGACTTAATATTGAGAGAGAACCCATGAAGATCCTATAAATACTTTTAAATTTACTAAAAAAAATGAAGACTTTTTCAAAAGGGAGTATCAAAATTATAATAGTGTTGCATTCTCAGAGGCATGGTTTAGTTCCCCATTTACATGTTTACCTTGCCTGTGATGTTACGACTTGAAGTTCTTGACTCCAAGCATATTGTGATGCTTTTTTGATAACGAAAGGCTATAAGTGACCTCTTAAAACCTTGCTCTGTATGGCTTGTATGGCCAGCCTCCATTGGCCCGCTCGCTTACCAATGGCCAAGTTGGGTTTTCTCAAGCCCCATTTGAGTGTACTGAATTATGTGTGGCTTTAGCTAGCTGGACTAGGAGAGCAGCATGCAGAGCACACAAGGGTGGAGTCCTGACACCTGGTAGCAGCCATTTTCCAGCTTCTCCCCTTTTGTGGCTCCAAGGTTTAGCTCTCCTTCTGTTTCTTTTATTTTTCACAAGGCTCTATGGCCAAATTCTCAATTTTTACTCAGGCTTTTATTTTAAGCCCCCTTTTCTAATTATTCTTTACAAGAGTGATTTAACATCTTTCTAATGAAAGCTAAAATCTTCATAATTTAGGAAAGGATAACGGGTGTTCTCTGGGTAGAGTAAGAATTTCATGGGTAGGGAGGTTTTACTGTATCTACAGAACACATTCCTCCTGACACATTTTTTTCTTATTTTATACATTGAAGGGAGGAATGTGCAGTCAGCCAAATAGTCAACAGCTTATATCCATTTCAGTCAAGGAGGGGAGTTCTGAATTATAGTCAGTTTGTTTGTGTGACTCCTTTGAGTGTTTTTATTCCCCTTTCCCCATAAATTGTTTTTATATACAACTTATGTGGAGTTCTGGTGTCATAATTTTTACTTAAATATTTACTTTAATGAGCCACTTTGCCATAGTCAGAAACTGAAGTATTAGGCCATATGAAATGATCTGAAGATCTCAAAATCTTTGGCCATAGTTATACCTCCTTGTACAAATAATGGTTATCCTACTTCTGGTTGAGCTGAAGAGATTGAGAAATTACCTGAAGTCCTTCTAAGTGGCTCAGAGATCAGTCAGTAGCTGTACTTCCTATCACCTAGGACAACGCTTAGCCTTCACATTTCTTTAACAATAAGCCATTCCCCAGGCTTCAGGCCTTAGAGCTCTCTTTTTTTCTTTCTTTTTTTTAAAGATTTTATTTTTATTTATTTGACGCAGAGAGAGGGAGACAGAAAGAGAGAGAGAGAGAGAGAGAGCGTGCACAAGCAGGGGGAGGGGAGAGAGAGAGAGAAGCAGACTCCCCACTGAGCAGGGAGCCCAGTGCCGAGCTCTGTCCCAGGACCCTGGGATCATGCCCTGCGACCAAGGCAGATGTTTGACCGACTGAGCCACTGAGGCACCCCTGGAGCTCTATTTCTAAGCACTTTCTTTCTCAGAAGAGCTTATTACACTTTGAATTGTCACCTTTATGACATGTGGTGATTTGCACTTTTGGCAGAGCACTAACTTGAGTCATTGAATGTCTCAGGCTGATGTGGTAGCTTCTTAAGTGATAGTGATAGCAGCAGTCTGCCTGGTGCCCACACAGCACCACAACTTCTTTATTCTTTACTTGTCATGTAGATAGGAACTTTCTTGCACTGATAGAAACATTCTTTCCTAGGGAAATGTCAGTTGATGGTGCTTATAATGGAATGAAGAAGTCTAAGAGGATGAGCATTCCTACCCTGAGATTTAGAAGTTTTATTGTAAGAAAAATTGTCTTATGTGCTCTCACTTCTTCAGGCATTTTGCCCAGGTTGTTAATGGTCTTATGGGGACTGAAGAAAAAGAATACTTTTATGACAGACTTCTTGAAAAATAATTGACATGTGTCATACTGGTTTCTGGTGTACAACTTAAAGATTCTTTGTATATTGCAAAATGCTCACAGTAAGATCTAGTTAACATCCATCACCACAAAGTTACAAATTATTTTTCCTGTGATGAGAGCTTTTAAGACCTGTTTCAGCAACTTTCATTTTTTTTATTATGTTCAGTTAGCCACTGTATAGTACATCATCAACTTTTGATGTAGTGTTCAACAATTGATTAGTTGTATATAACACCCAGTGCTCATCACCACATGTGCCCTCCTTAGCACCCATCATGTGGTTGTCCCATCCTCCCACCCCCCTCCCTTCTGTAACCCTCAGTTTGTTTCCTGGCGTCAATAGTCTCTCATGGTTTGTCTCCCTCAGATTTCTTCACATTCAGTTTTCCCTCCCTTCCCCTGTGGTCCTCCATGCTATTCCTTATATTCCACACCTGAGTGAAACCATATGGTAATTGTCTTTCTCTGCTTGACTTATTTCACTTAGCCTAATTCCCTCCAGTTCCATCCATGTTGATGCAAACGGTGGATAGTCATCGTTTCTGATGGCTGAGTAGTATTCCCTTGCATATATGGACCATATCTTCTTTATCCATTCATCTGGTGAAGGGCATCTCGGTTCCTTCTATAGTTTGGTTCTTGTGGACATTGCTGCTATGAACATTGGGGTGCAGGTGCCCCTTCTTTTCACTACATCTGTATCTTTAGAGTAAATACCCAGTAGGGCAATTGCTGGGTCATAGGGTAGCTCTATTTTTAACATCTTGAGGAACCTCCATACTGTTTTCCAGAGTGGCTGTACCAGTTTGCATTCCCACCAGTAGTCTAAGAGAGTTTCTTAGCAACTTTCAAATATGCATCACCATGCTGTATACTACATTCCAGGACTTATTTATTTTATAACTGGAAGTGTGTACCTTTTGACTACCTTCACTATTTTAAATCTTTTTAAAAAATTTTTTATTTATTTATTTTGACAGAGATCACAAGTAGGCAGAGAGACAGGCAGAGAGAGAAGGGGAAGCAGGCTCCCCACTGAGCAGAGAGTGCGATGTGGGGCCTGATCCCAGGACCCTGAGACCATGACCCAAGCTAAAGGCAGAGGCTTTAACCCACTGAACCACCCAGGTGCCCCCATCTTCACTATTTTGCTCACCCCCAGCCCCTGCTACTAATTTTGGTTTTATTTTTTGAATTCCATAAAATCATACAGTATTTGCCTTTCTCAGTCTGCTTATTTCACTTAGCATAATACCTTAAAGATCTGTCTGTATTGTTACAGATGGCAAAAATTTCCTTTTTTATGACTGAATAATACATATATTACTCAATTATATATTATTTAATAATATGTTATTTTTATGACTGAATAACATATATGTATGTGACTGAAAGCCATATATACCACATTTTCTTTATCCATTCATTCATTAGTGCACACGTAGGTTGCTTCCATGTCTTGACTATTATAATGCTGCAAGAAACGTAGGGTTGCATATATCTTTTTGAGTTAGTATTTTCATTTCCTTTGGATAAGTACCCAGAAGTGGAATTGCTGGATCATATGATAGTTCTGTTTTTATTTTTTTTTATTTTTTATTTTTTTATTTGACAGACAAAGATCACGAATAGGCAGAGAGGCAGGCAGAGAGAGAGAGGAGGAAGCAGGCTCCCCAGCAAGCAGAGAGCCCGATGTGGGGCTCGATCCCAGGACCCTGGGATCATGACCTGAGCCGAAGGCAGAGGCTTTAACCCACTGAGCCACCCAGGTGCCCCTGTTTTTATTTTTTTGAGGAACCTCCATACTATTTTCCATAGCATATGCATTAATTTACATTCCCACCAGCTGCACAAGTTGTTCCCTTTCCTCCACATCCTCACCACCACTCGTTATTTCTACTCTTTTTGATGATAGTCATTCTGACTGGTATGAGGTAATATTTCATTGTCGTTTTTATTTGCATTTCCTTAATTAATAATGTTGAGCATTTTTTAATGTATTTTTGGCCATGTGTGTCTTTGGAAAAATGTCTGTTCAGATCCTCTGCCTGTTTCTTAAGATTTTTTTTTTCTGCTGAGTTGTAGGAGTTCCTTCCTTATATGTTTTAGATGTTAATCCTTTATCAGATACAACATTTGCAAGTATGTAATACCATTCAGTGGATTTGCTTTTTGTTTTGTTGATGGTTTCCTTTGCTATGCAGAAACTTTGTAATTTGATGTAGTCCCATTTGTTAATTTTTGCTTTTGTTGCCTTTGTTTTTGGTGTTAGATCCAAAAAATCATCACTAAGATTGATGTCAAGAAGCTTTCTGCCTATGTTTTCTTCTAGGAGTCATATGGTTTTAGGTCTTATATGTAAGTCTTATTACTTGAATTACTTGAATTACTAATTCAAGTTAGTCTTGAATTACTAATTTTTTAAAGTATCTTGAATTACTAATTTTTTAAAGTATCTTGAATTACTAATTTTTTAAAGTATGATATAAGATAGTGGTCCAGTTTCATTCTTTTGCATGTGCGGGTCCAGTTTTCCCAGCACTGCTTATTGAAGAGACTGTTCTTTCCTCATTGTATATTCTTGTCGCCTTTGCCATAAATTAATTGACCTTATATGTGCAGATTTATTTCTGGGGTCTGAATTCTGTTTCATTGATCTCTGTGTCTCTTTCTATGCCATTACTATACTGTTTTGATTACTGTAGCTTTGTTATAGGGTTTAAATTAAGACCATGATGTATCCTGTTTTGTTCTTTTTCAAGATTGCTTTGGCTATTCATGGTCTTTGTGATTCCATACAAACTTTAAGATTATTCTATTTCTGTGAAAAATTCCATTGGAATTTGGCTGGAGATTGTGCTGATTCTATAGATTGCTTTGGTTAGTATAGACATTTTAACAATATTAATACTTGAAATCCCTGAGCATGGAATACATTTCCATTTGTGTGTTTTTCAGGAAAGTTTCTTTCATCAGTGTTTTCATCAGTAGTTTTCATTGTATAGTTCCTTCACCTTGGTTAAATTTATTCCTAGGTATTTTATTCTGTTTGGTACAATCATAAATGGGACTGTTTTCTTAATTTCTCTAATATAGTTTGTTAGTGCAGAGAGATCGCATATATTGATTTTGTATCTTGAGACTTTACTAAATTCATTTACTCTAATAGTTTTATGGTGGAGTCTTTAGGGTTTTGTTATATATAGCAGTCATCTGTATATAGTGATAGTTTTACTTCTTTTGTGTCTTGGATGCCTTTTTTTTCTCTTGCCTAATTTCTTGCTAGTTCTTCCAGTATTATGTTGAGTAAAAGTGGTGAGAGTTGGCATCTTTGTCTTCTTCTAATCTTAGAGGAAAAGCTTTCAGCTTTTCATCAAGTATGATTTTCGCTATGGGCTTGTCATGGATAGCCTTTATTATGTTGAGGTACATTCCCTCTATACCCACTTTTTGGAGAATTTTAAAAATCATAAGTCAGTAATGAATTTTATCATATGCTTTTTCTGCATCTATTGAGATAATCATAGGATTTTTATTCTTCATTTTGTTAATGTGGTATAGCACATTGATTTGTGCATGTTAAACCATCCTTACATCCCTGGAATAAATCCCACTTGATCATATTGCATAATCCTTTTAATGTATTGTTGAATTTGGTTTGCTAAATTTTGTTGAGCATTTTTATATCTATGTTCATTAGGAATACAGGCTGGTGATTTTCTTTTCTTGTGATGTTCTTGTCTGGTTTTGGTACTGGTCATGCAGGCCTTGTAAAATGACTTTGGAGACATATTCTCCCCTTCTATTTTTTGGAAGAGTTTAAAAGGATTGGTATTAATTTTTCTTCAAATGTTTGGTAATATTCATCAGTGAAGCCAGCTGGTCCTGCACTCTT
>RCUC01139201.1:0-20493 GCA_003697995.1 Taxidea taxus jeffersonii | reverse complement strand
TTTTTTTTTTTTTTTTTGAGAAAAATAATTCTAATGGAAGCCTTATTTGCAAAAATTACTTCTGAAGTTCTTTTAAAGTTACATTTCCAAAAAACACATATTGGGCTGGTGTACTTAAGCAAACATGCTGTTTTTCCCCCCTTCCTCTGGTGCTGCCTATGCCTGGCTAAAGGTAGGCACATTTTATACTGAAAACCACAGTTTCTAGAATTAGCCCGACTGGAGAAAGCCGGTACTCGTGAACAATAAGGGGATTCTGTTCAAAGCTGAGAGCTCCATCCAGTTTTCCTTCCACTAATTTCAGTTGGGACTGGCAGGAAGAGAGAAAAGTGGGCAAAAAATCGGCCTTTTAAGGCCGAAAAGTAATGTGTGTGATTCCCAAGTTCAGCAGAGATAGGAGTGACATGGAAAAAGCATGGAGTGCATCTGGAAATCGCAAATGCATATCAAAAGGTTTCCTTTCTTTTGTTCTTCCACGGAGACTTTTAGGGCATCGATCTTGAACATCTTCTTTTAAAACTTCACACACACACACACACCCCGTCCCTCTTAAATGATGATGTTCGGTATCAGTTGCATTTTGTTTCTCAGCAATTTAGGAAGGGGGGGGCAAAAAATTATGACTTACAAATAAAATGCCACGTACGTGTGCATTCTGTACACCACACGGTCTTTCTGGAATGCTCCAGATTTCAAAGTGAGCCTACAAGGGGCTTAAAAGCTCCAAACCCTCCACGGTGTGTGGGATGAGTGAGTCTTTTCTCCAGCTGTTGGGGCCCAATCACCCACCGCACACACACAGGAGGCCTCATCGTGGATCTTGAACTTGATCCCATCCCTTCAGAATCTGCAGTAATTCACACTTACGAAGAAGCAGCTCATAGATTCACGTCGAAGTAACCGGCTTCCTCTACAAGGTCACTGCAACCACGCCGGGGGCACCCATCTCGGGCACCGTTGCTGGACCGCCAAGCCCCGGGGCTCAGGGTCAATGCTCAGAAGTCTACCAGCTCTTTTCTCATTAACAAAAAAAAATAAAACAACAACCAAATGCCAACGTGTGTTCCTCTAGGAAAACCCCTCCCTGAATGCTCATAAAGGGTGGTACCATACCTCTACTCCATCCCTGGCCTGGGCCTGGAAGCTTTTTTTGATTTGTTTTTTAATAGTCTGGGAGGGCAGGTCTCCGCTACTGGGGAAACAGCTGAATTATTCCGCTGCTGTTTTCCAAATAAAATTTTTTTTTTTTTTTTTTTGCCAATAAACACACATCCAAGCCTAAGAGGGGAAGAGGATTTCACACGTGCAGCGGGGCTCGGGGCTTCACCTGAACTAAAGTCTTGCGCTTGCCATCCCTCCGCCCCGAACGCCAAGGGAAAGGGCAACAGACAGATCAACATGAAGGAATTACTCGGGTTAACTGGAGGGAGGCCACTTTCACTCACAACTCTAAAACCGTTTTCCAGATCCTCGGGCTAGGAAGGGGCGGCAGGAATGACCTGGAATGCTCGCTGGGGCGGCTCTGCCGACCTTCTCACTGCCCTGGGGGCAGTCCCCCGAGGCCCCGGCCCCCGCTACTGCGGTTTGGGGATGATGAGGTTTCTCAGCATGTCGAATGAGTTGCCGTCGGGATGCACAGTCACCACCTTGCCATCCTTCTCCTCGACCTGAAGGAACCCGGAGTCGTCCAGGCCGACTATCCACACCTCTGGCCCCTCCAGGCCTCCCAGGCGGACCCGCTGGCCACTGTATGTGAGGAACAGCAGAGAGTCAGGGGGAAAAGTAATGCAGCTTCCGGAGACAGGCGGCTAAGGGGGATGGGGAGGGGGTGGGTGGGAGAGAGAAAACGCTTTGACTCTTACTGGTCCCCCCAGAACTTCTTCACCAGCTACTAGAAGAATCAGGGGGATGGAACTGGGGATGGGAATTTCTACCAACAGGGAGCGTGGCCTTGCTCCTAATTCCGATCATCTGATCATCTGATGGTGATTTGTCCCCCTTGCTCGCCCTCCAGCACTTTTAAGACCCGCTGTGCTATTCTAGGTGTTTGGGCTAAGACTGGGGAAAAAGTAGCTGAGCTGGAAAGTGGATTTTCTAAAACAAAGCTGGTACCATCAACGGCAAGTTGAACTCACTCTAACGCTGCTTCTTTTAATATTTTCCAAATGTACCTGTCAAGTCACATCCCTGTTAATAGTTTCTAAAATAGACCCCCACCCCCACTTATTTCCATTTGGAAGAATTTTAAACCTACAGAAAAGTTGAAGAAATAGGACAAGGACCCCAGGGTCCCCCTTAGCTTATATTCACACCAACTGATAACATTTTCCATATTCTCTTTCTCTCTTCATGCACACACACACACATGCTTCTTTGCAGACATTTAAAAATAAGTTGCAGGCATCATGACACGTTATACTTAAATACTTCAGCATGTACCTCCTAGAAATAATCTCTCACAAAACCAGAATGCTATTATCACCCTCGAGAAACCTAATCTCCATACAATAACATCTAGCAGATAGTTCATGCTTAAATTTCCCCATTGCCCCATTAATATCATTTGTGGCGATTTCATCCCATCCAGGATCTAATTACGAATCACATTTTGCATTTAGTTGTCATGCCTCTTTACTCTCACACAAACCTCCGACCTTCTTTTTATTTTGTGTGTTTGAAGACCCGGACATTTCTGATGTGTTAGCGGCCTGCTGGTATCCACCAAGCTTCTCAGGCTTTGGGTATCCGCGGACCCCCTAGAGCACGTGTTAAAACACGAATGTTCGGCCAGCCTCAGAGTTTCTGATTTAGGATGATCTATTTCTAACAAGTTCCCAGGTGAGGGTGCTCCCGCCCCCGTGGGGGACCTCACTTTGAAAACGGTTATTATCTAGAATGTTCTAGATTTTTTTTTTTAAAGAATGTTCTAGAATATAACAAGTGTCTGTTTCCTTGCTTTAGGCTCCGCTTAAACATGCTGGAAAACTCTCAGGTGAGAGTTTTGCCCACAGCATCCCACCAGCAGGATGGGATGCCCGTCCCCAACCCCCCACAGCCGGTATTGCTGATGGTAACTCGCTCAACATGGTGGATGCCAGTTTTCTCCATCAGAAAGGTAAAAAATAATTATCTAGGGGTGACTGGGTGGCTCAGTGGGTTAAAGCCTCTGCCTTCGGCTCAGGTCATGATCCCGGGTCCTCTGTTCAGCAGGGAGCCTGCTTCCCTTTCTCTCTCTGCCTGCTTCTCTGCCTACTTGTGATCTCTGTCAAGTATATAAATAAAACCTTTAAAAAAAATTATCTAGGGGCACCTGAGAGGTGCGGTCGGTTAAGCGTCCGACTCTTGGTGTCAGCTCAGGTCATGATGGAAGGGCCGAGGGACGGAGCCCCGTGCTGAGCTCCAAGGGTGGCGGAGAGTCTGCCTGAGACTCTCCCTTTCCCTCTGTGCCTCCCCTGCTCTCACATGCTCTCTCTCCAAAATAAACATTTAGAAAAAATTCTCTAGATCTCTGCTTAGTTTCCTGTTTTAGGATACTGAACAAGTCACTTAATAAAGACATTTTAAAAGAAGGAGGATGGGCCAGCACTGACCTGTGTACCCAATACTTATAATAAAGGGGAAGGACGCCATTGGACCCTTTGTCCTGAAATGTGTCGATCAGTTTCTCCAGCACAGTCACGGTTCTGGCGATGAGACCGTCGGTTCTTAAGGGCTTCAGCTCTGCCCTGTGTTGCTTGTTGTATTCTGTGATGAGATCATTGATGCAGATGGTGGGGTTGCTGTTACTCACGTTAAATCCGCAGCCTACACAAAAGCAGTGGAAAAAGAATGAGCGGCTCAACCCACTGAGGGCGTCGCACGTTCCTCCCAACCACCTGGAAGAAGCTGCAGCCTTTATCCCCGACTCTCTGCTTCCTTTCCCTCATTTCAAATTTATCATCTCTGGCCAGCTAAAGAATGGCTTATTGGGGCACCTGGGGCAGGGGACGCCGTCGGTTGAGCGCCCAACTCTCAGTTTCAGCTCAGGTTTCGATCTCAGGGTCATGAGATCGAGCCCCACGTGGGGCCCCACGCTCAGCACAATGTCTGCTTAATGTTCTTTCTCCTTCTCCCTGTGCCTCACTCCCTGCATCATACTCTCACTCTCTCCAAGGAACACATAAGTCTTAAAAAAATAAATGAATTATCCTTGTCCAAGGATTATCCTCGTCCACCCCAACCTTGCTGCGGATCAGTTTGGAGGGGGCGGGGGAGGGTGTCCCAGCCAGATTCGATTCAGTTAAACAGAAGCTCTGAACGGGGCAAAACTCCTTGGAATGGCCTCTGAAACAGTGTTTCCTGGGGTCTCGCCCAGAACCGTGGCTCTGTACTGAGCCCAAGAGAAAGTAAAACCTGCCATTTCTTTTCTGACAAAACCCATGCCTGAAAATACAGAATCTCCCTCAGGTCTTAAGGCGTAAACTCTGGATTCGGAGATTTCAAACCTTGGTCATGGCATAACCCTAGAACACATCTTCTCCCGCGTGATCCTTGGAAGTCTGTGGTGCTAGGGTTACGCTGCTGGCAGGGGGCCAACCCGTGCTCAGTGGCTCTTTCATCGGGCTCCTAACCCGGAGCTTCAGGAAAGGGAGTCACCAGCAGTGGGTCCGAATGGGCTCGTCTCTGCTGTTACTTAATACCGCCATCCTCTCTCCAGGAGAGTGGGAGTCTTTGAGAAGCCAAACCTTGGTTTTCAACAGGGCCCTGAAATCAACCTCAAAGAGGTCTTCCATAGGAAATGAAATACTGCAGCAACTAAGCAGTGAGACGCTCTTGTTTTCAGTGCCTCTGAGACAGAAATTCCCCAAATCCTCGCCTCCGACAGAATGATGACATTTACAAGAACGGTAGAGAGCAGTACTGTTCGGAAGATATTCTGAGCCATTTTCAGTGTGAAGGGAAGGACTGCGGCCTCAGTTTTGAGGGGGGTTGTTTTTGTTGTTGGGTTTTTTTTTTTTTAAATATTCTGGCTATTAAAGTACAAAGCAATGTAAATTACATCTGGAAAAAAAGAACAAGCAACTCCGGCAACAGGAAAGAATCGGCAATTCTTCATTTGTTCTCCAACAACACACAGTACGGAGCGTGAGGCATTCCATTAAGTGCATATGGTGCTGAAAAACCTCCCTTCTGTTCAGAAAATGCAGAGTCCTGGGGAAAACAGCTGCACTGACTACTGCCAACTCAGGCCATGTCTTTCCAAGGACAAGAGGGCACCCTTCCTGGGGACTCTGACTCTTTATCCAAAGACACCCCCCCTCTCCTCCCATCACCTCCCATGGCCTTAAGAATTGAATAAAAGCCCCTACAGGACCATGTTTCCTTTCCCCCACACTGAGAGAAGCCATCCCCGGACCGCCTCGATCTCTCTGGGCCCTGCTCTGGAATATCTGCGTCTAGCCTAGTGAACACATTTAAAAATGGGACGCAGAGCGTGGAGGCTATAACAGCTGACCCAGAATTACATTGCCAGTTGGTGGCAGAGCTGGAAACCAGCTTTGCACTTTCTGGCTGGTACTTCCCACAGATACATCATCACACGTTTTTCTGCCCATTGCTCATTTCTGAACATTAAGTTCTCCCGGACATTAGGGAGAAGCTGAGTCTCAGAGGGGTGGGAGCCTAAGAACTTCTGAAACTGTGTCTGCATCCTTCTCGCCTGATGTGGATGTGCTGAGGGGAAATGGGATTCTGCACCCCACCTTGACCAGCCTGGACCTTCTTCTGAAGGTTAAAAAACAAAAAACCAAAAAAAGTCCAAAAACCCACGCAACATTTTCACGGCTTGGGAAGGTTCAGCTGAGAGCACAAAAAGCACCAGGAGCCCCATCTTTGAAGTTAGCTTTCTTTTCTTATTACAAAATGGCATATTAAATGTTTATTTTCACCATTTCTAATTCGACAAGAAGTCGGCGTGTGGAGAGGTGCAGGAAAAGCCTGTTTGATGTGGCACCAATTTGGTGGTTTCCATGGCCAGAGACAGGAACGCTAAACCTCTGGCCGGGGCTTTCAACCAATCTGGCCTGTTTTGCATACATATTGTGCTCCGTAACTCAAGACTCAAAAGAAAAAGTAATCCCATATGATAATCCACTCCCCTCAAGGTAGCCATGTAGAAACCATTCTTGTTTTTCTTCATCGAAAAATGTGGACGAAAGGCCTTCACAACTCACCGATGAGTATATAAAATGTTTCTCCCAAAAGCGTCGAGTTAACCAGAACTCCACCAAGCTTCATGAGGTCACTGTAATAAATATCGTTGGGCCATTTCACTCGTAGGTTGATATCCTAAAGGGAAATGTGCACGTTAATCAAGCCATCACGGGACATAAAGGGGCCAGGAGCGGCCAACCAGCTAAAAGGAAGATGAGTGGGAGACTCTGGAATGTAATGGAACGTAGGATCCCATCCTTGCCTCTTGTTCTGACAGCCAGTCCCTTCTCTGGGACAGTCCAGTGGTCAAGGACCACCTTGGGGCCAGGAGAGAGACCTACAGATGATACCTGGCGTAAATCTGGCATTCTCAACACAGCCCCGCACTCTCCATTATCCCAGGCCAAGCACAGTTGGTTCCTTGTGCTTTGCCTTACTGTGTTTCAAGAACCCTTGTGTTTCTTACAAACTGAAGGTCGGTGGCAACCCTGAGCCCAGGAAGCCTAGTGGTGCCATTTACCCAATGGCATTTGCTCCCTTTGGGTCTCTGTGCCTCTTTTTGGTAATTCTCACATTTCAAACTTTTCCAGTCTTTGGTAGGGTGATCTGTGATCTGTGATGACGACTGGCTGAAGGTTCCGATGGTGGTGACCATTTTTTGGCCATAACGTATCTTTTAATCAAGGTATGTAAGTACGCTGTTTTTTTGGACAGAATGCTATTATACACTTAATAGACCACGGTGTAGGGGAAATGTGACTTTTATATGCCTCAGGAGACCAAAACTCTATTGTGGTGATTTGGAACCGAGTCTGCAAAGTCTCCGAGGGGTCCCCGTGCCAACAGCCACCCCCGCTGAGTGCCTACTGTGTGCCCGGAGAGGGGGGCAGGGCGCAGGGAGACCGAAATACGCGCAGGGTTCTTTTTCCTTAAGGAGCTCATGCTCGAGAGAGAAAGATGCCCCAAATTAACCACTGTCACCAAGGGTGGGTAGAAATGTCTCAAGTAGATTCCTAGAGAGATACAGAGAAAGAACCCGGTTCACCAGATTATCACCAAAGGCCTCAGCCAACTGCCTACAGCCAGCCAACAGGGTCGACAGAACATATTTGTTCTGAGGCTCGCTGCCTCTCTGTCTGGAAGAAAACCTGGGCAGCCCGGCCTGGGCCTCCCGGTCAGGGTCACAGTGGAATGGTTCAAGGGTGGACACTGCCTGGAGCTGAGCACCCCCGACCTCCAACTCCTGCCGCGACTCTTAAGCAGGGACACAGAGACTGGGTGAGACCCAGTGGATGCCGGAGCTGTCGGGCCTCTGGGGCCTGGGGCTGGGAGCCAGGTGGTGCCATGTGTGGGGAGAGGAAGAAAATCTGGAAGAAAGACACTCGCTGGAATAAACCAAAAGACCGCAGAGTATCAGGTGGTCTCCGATCCCACAAGGCTGGCTCTTCCTTCCCTGAGGACCTGCCCGGCACCAAGCCCCACCTCAGCCCTGGTCTGTAGATTACTTACATCACACCCATGTAGGGGTACTAGTTTCACTTCTATTTAAACAAGGAAGAAACTGAAGCGCGGAGAGACGGCCTGGCTGAGGTTACACTCAGAAGCAGCAGAGCTGGGATTCGAACCCGGGGCTTTCGGATACCCTCCGCCCCCCAGGTGCTTAACACTATGGTATGTAGCCTGCTACAAGCAAGAAATTCCTTTCTTTCCCTCCAACAAAGCCTTCTTTGCACGGTGGCCAGATGGAATTTCTGTTCTTCAGAAGCTCGTCTGCCTTAGCATAGCGCTCTAGGTGGGAGAAGAATGCAGAAGCACAAAAGAACAAAAGTGTAAGTAAGCGGAGGGTGTGCACCAGGACCTGTAACCGGCAGGGAGTTTTTTTCTGTTGTTGCTCAGGGATCTCAATGGGGGGTGCATTCTGCCACCTTGTCCCAGGGGACACCAGGCAATACAGGAGGCGCTTCTGGTCACTCTCCCAGGTCCCCTTCTTTGTCCTCTCTTGCCCTTCCCAGCCCCCCGCCCCCCTGCGGTGCCCAGCACAGTCCCTGTCCAGGCCTGGAAACCACTCCCTCCACATGGAAGTGGCAGCAGCTCCACTCTCTTCTGTGCTGGTCCTGCCCCTGGGCACCTGTTTTATTTCACATTTTCGGACCTAGTTAGTTAATGCTGCACCTTATGAAATCGTGGGTTCTTGTGCAAGTAAACAATGCCCTCTATTTCAAGACGAAGAGAAAGGCTGCGTGCTTCTTTTTCACTATCTCAGTCATTTATGCCAACAGCTGTGGCGGGCCTCCCAGGCATACAGCACTGTGTTAGGCCTTTTGGAACAGGCAGAAAACTAATCCTGCGTTCAGGTCGCTGATTACTTTACAGGAGATGGCACAGAGACACGAATAACTCTGCTTCCGAGTGATCCATGCAAGACACTGTAAAAGCAGCTCAGAACTGCAAAATGCCAAAAGGTTACTTAGAGGAGGGAGTTTGTAGCCAGAGGTTTCTGGTAATGGCACCGGAGCTGGGCCTCCCAGGGCAAACAGAACTTGCAGGTGCGGGGAGGAGAGCAGAAGCCAGGAATGTGGGGTGGAGGGCTCCAGGCGCCCAGCGGGGACCTCGCGGACGGAAGGAACAGCGGGACGGACAGCAGGCAATGCAACTCGGGTTCTGGAAGGAACAGCAGGCTTCCCTGGGACACCAACTCTGGTCCAGGGAGACGGGCACGATGTGTGTGCTGACAGGGACATCTGGCCAAGGATGTAAGAAAGGCAAACTCTGTGCAACTGGGGCCTATTCCTACATCCTGGAGCTGTACTGTGTAGGCCGAACGGCTCTGTCCAAAAGAAACACTAAGGGGGAGGGGGGGCTGGGGCTGGGGTAACTGGGGGATGGGCATTAAGGAGGGCATGTGATGGAATGAGCACTGGGTGTTGTAGGCAACTGATGAGTCACTACATTCTACCCCTGAAACTAATAATACAATATATGTTCGTTAAATTGAATTTAAATTAAAAATTTTAGAAAACACTAAGAAAGTAAATCCTAAAAGTTCTCATCACAAGAGGAGAAAATGCTTTTTGGGTGACCTAGGAGGTTAACAATGTGGTAATTAGTCCACAATATATGTATGCCAAGTCATTACGCTGCACACCTCAAATTTACACGGTAGAGTTTGTCAATTCTATCTCAGCAAAACTGAAAGTAAAATAAAACCAGAATAAACCCAATCCCAAACCAAAGTCACACCATGCCGGTGAGACTAAGCTGTGCAAATGCAGAAACAGGACAGGAACTTGGGTGGGAGCTCCTCAAGGAGGAGGAGGAGGTGTACCTCCCCTCGCCACCTTCCTTCCCAAAGGGCAAGCTTCCCACCTCCCATCTCCCTGCCCACAGTGCCTGGCACCGCCTTCCGGCCCAAGAGGCGCTCAGAGAATGCTCCCTCAGTTAACAGGGGAGGCTCCAAGGTCACGATCAAAGCCAGGAAAAAGCTGAACAGACTAACTTAAATTTTAAATTTTATTTATATATATTTTCTTGTTTCCTACCATTTTAATTTCCTTTTTAAAATTTAAATTCAATTAATTAACATAGGGTGTATTATTACTTTCAGAGGTAGAGTTCAGTGATTCATCAGTCTTATTTAACACCCAGCGCTCATTACATCACATGCCCTCCTTAATGCCCATCACCCAGTTACCCCTTGCCCCACCCCCTCCCATAATTTTATTTTTTTAAAGAAGATAATAATGCTTTATAATAGTTTGCATGGAATGATTAATACTATTTTTTGCATGCTTTTCTTAATATTCTTCCTTTTTTAGAATATAATGCTTTATGATACATGAAATTGATAAATACTATTTTTCTGCGTGTTTTTCGTAACATTGTTCTTTTTTAAAAAACTTATTTAAATTCAATTAGGTTAACATATAGTATATTCTTAGCTTCAGGAGTAGAATTTAGCGATTCATCAGTTGCGTATAACACTCAGTGCTTGAGGGTTGCTGGAGGGGAAGTGGATTGGGGGATGGGGTCATTGGGGGGCACTAAGGAGGGCACTTGATGTACATTTAAAATTTTTTAAGATTTTATTTATTTACTTGTCAGAGAGAGAGAGAGAGAGAGAGAGCACGAGAACGGGGAGTGGCAGGCAGAGAAGCAGGCTCCGCAGGGAGTCTGATGTGGGACTGATCCCAGGACTCCGGGACCATGACCTGAGCCCAAGGCAGATGTTTAACCTACTGAGCCACCCAGGCAGCCCGATGTAAATTTTTAATTATTTTCCTAAGACTAATGAACCTGCTGCTAGGGTTAAAAATATTTGCCCCACGACAGAACTTTATCTTCTCAACTGCCTTCTATGAGGCAAAATGTCTAGCTCAGCGGCTACAGGCTGACCTGTGAAGGTGTGCGACAGTCAGAGGAGCCCAGGCCCGTCAGATGCAGAGCGCAAGGATGCTGAACGCTGCAATAAACGTCACATTCCAGCGTGCGTGCCAGGGACTCGATGTGATCTGGGAAACACACACCCCAGTCCTACCCACAGTAACCATGAGGCCACGGCCACGTCGGATGGGAGGACAGCTTCCCTGTTAAACAGGAGGACAGGCCCCTTTGAAAGTCATGATCTTAGCCTCTCGCTTCAGGGATTAATATTATAACTGTGTTCAGCTTGGCACAAGAAATGTAGGTGGGAGGGAGGCTGGGGAGGAACCCCCTTTTTATATTCACATGAAATTCATCTAAGAAAACTGCATTAATCACCCTCTACCTTCTCTCCTTACTAATTGACGCAGAAGCACTGATGATGAAGCAGGCACCTCTGTCCCTACAGTGGGGAGCAGACACCCCAAATGAACCCACACGTTGAACTTGGGCAGCCACAGATGAGAACTGTTCTGCTGAGCACGGGCAGTGCTATGTGAAGAGAGGGAATGAGAAGGCTCTTTAGCTCCATACAATAAGCCTCTTCGCCAGAAGACACAACAGTGTGGATGTCAGTCTGATGTGCTTCAGTTAAAGGGCGGGGTGGCGGGGGGGAGGCTTGCCCTAAGATGCTTGAGCAATCTGACAATAGCACAGAAAGGGAATTCTGGGAAATAAACCCATCGCATCGCGGTGAGCCCGGGGCCCCTGGAAGAGCTGGCGGTGCTTGCACTCTGCTGCCGGCTTTGCCAAGAACAGCCTGCAGCTCTACACGCAGGGGCCATCCGGACACATCCACACACGAACCCCAACTGAGATCTGCACGCAGGGTGGGTCTGCAGGGCGGGCGGATCTCACGTACCTGGTACTCAGGGATGGACCTCACCGCCTCCACCACGGCCAGGGACATCAGATGCTGGACGAATGGGATCCTCTGTCCCAGCTGGGATCTCAGTGGGATGGAGATGAGCAGGGTGGACAGGGCGCACCCCAAGGGGCTCAGCCAAGCGTTCGCTCCCCGCCCTGGAACACAGAGGTCCCCATCAGGAAAGCGGCCACCTCGCCACGTGGACAGTTACATGCATGGTGCCGGAAAACGGGCCCCAGACTCAGAGCCCCCCGTGTGACCAGCCCACACTGAGGAAGGTGCTTGGAGGTTCTGGGGCTAACTCAAGAACAGAGAAGCATATTAAAGTCTGGTGCTGTGCTGCTGAACAGTTTCTGGTAAGTCGTGGAGTGTTCTGCCTCAGTGAGCACATCATTTACGCTTTGATGATTCAAAGTCCTACAGGGCCTGAACATGACTGTCAGCTTAATTGTCACCATCTGGTAATGCCGGCAAAAACAGAGACAGTGGGGAAGCTGGGCCGGGTCTGTCCTGGTCCAGGAGAGGCCTGGACGCCACAGTGTAGGAGTGACCCGTATTGTGGTGATGGTCCCACAACCCTGTGAAAATATTCAAGACCTCAGGATTGTATACTTGAATTGGGGAAACTGTGTGGTCTGTGAGTTATAGCTCACTGTTATCAGGGTCGGTGGGAGGGGGGAAAGGAAGCGGACCTTAAAAAGTAATCTCTATGGGACGCCTGGGTGGCTCAGTGGGTTAAGCCGCTGCCTTCAGCTCAGGTCATGATCCCAGGGTCCTGGGATCGAGCCCCACATCAGGCTCTCTGCTGGGCAGGGAGCCTGCTTCTCCCCTCCCCTCTCTGCCTACCTCTCTGCTTACTTGTGTGATCTCTGTAATAAATAAATAAATAAATAAATATTTTTTATTAATAAATAAATAAAATATTTTTTTAAAAAGTAATCTCTGATATTAACTCTCAGAGTTATTTTTCCTAAAATAGAAGTCAAGAAAAGAAAATGCTCAAAATGAGAGGAAGATGTTCTTTTTTTTAACCACCATATCGAGCCCCCCGCCACCCCAGCTTTGGATAAAATGAATTTTCTCTTTGAGTTATATTCAAAAGACGTGGTCAAAGGAAAGAAGTGGAAAACAGTGAATTTCTCATTTCGTTCCTCCTGCTGAGGAAGGCATAAGAGCCTCTGAGAGTTAAAAGCACGTTTGGGTTGGCCTGGCACCACGGGGGCGGGGGCCGGGGGGCCACGTGCCTCCGGCAGGACCACAGAGCACGGAGTCTGCTTGCGGTTGGACCCCGGGTGGATTCTGGGAGGATGCGGGCTCTCGTTTCCGAGGGTCAGCAGGTGGTGGAAGCTCGGAGCAGCTGTTGGCTTCTCCGCGGTCACTCTGTGAAGGGGCACTGACCACTGCTCATGCACTTTCCAGAGCAGCTGGGGTCGGGGCTGGCAGATGAAAGGGCTCTCCGTGGGACACTCGACAGGGACCCAGAAGGCACCTCCCAGAGAACCTTGGGGCAAATAAATGTCTCTGTAACACAGTAACGATTCACACACTTGCAATGCTTACAATGTGTCTGAAAAAATTGACAAGACGGAGGTGACGGAATGTTAAAAGCATCCCCAGCGAATGTCCTGTGATCAATAACCATCCCCGTCCAAGAGAAAGCTTCAATTGTACCAAGACTCAGGCTTCTGATCAGTTTCCTTCCCTCGTCCTCCATTTCCGGGGGTCTGGAAACAAGCACTCCTGACTCGAGTCTTCTCCGTGACCAGCACACCCACTCAATCGGCAATCCGGCCTCGAGAGTTGCAGCTTTTAGAAAACAGAACAACAGAAAGGATAACGAAAGATGACTGACCTTTGCCCTGAGTTTGGCGGACTGCGATGGCTATTAACCCCATTTCCTGCGGGCTCTCAAACATCAACCTGCAAACGGTGGGAAAGACTGGTCAGCCAGAACAGGGACACGACGGCGGGGCTTACGGACCCCGTTTGCACTCATCTGCGGAGGTGTGTGGGGAAGAAAAAGGGCCATTTCCCGCGTCTCGAGGGCTACTGACCCCATCCCCAGCCTCTGATAACAAAGGAGACTAAGAAAACACCATTGAATCAAACAAGAGTGGGGCTTGGGGTGCCCGCCTGAGCTGTTAGTTCATTTAAGGATGTTTTTGATGTGGGGGCGCCTGGGTGGCTCAATCTTTAAGCGTCTGCCTTCGGCTCAGGTCATGATCCCTCAGTCTTTAAGCGTCTGCCTTCGGCTCAGGTCATGATCCCAGGGTCCTGGGATCGAACCCCACATTGGGTTCCTTGCTCAACAGGAAGCCTGCTTCCCCCTCTCCCACTCCCCCTGCTTGTGTTCCCTCTCTCGTGTGTCTCTCTCTGTCAAATAAATAAATAAAATCCTCAAAAAAAAAAAAAAAAAGATGTTTTTCGATTCTACTTCTTTGGAATATCCTATTGAGACGTTCTTTCTCTCCCCCGATGTGGTGTCCCTTCTCCGAGTGACAACTAGCAGTTCCTGACATTTGTTTCTACTTACGGTGTGTTTCTGTCTGAACACGAGAACATAATCATAACAGAAGTTTCTGATTATTCAGAAAGCCAATATGGTGGCAATAAAGCCGTTTAAAAGATACACTATCCCCTGAGAACTAATTATGTTTTAACTATAGTAAATAAATCTACACCTTCTGAGAAGTCCGAGAACCTTGGATCATTTTAGGCTTGAGTTCTGCTTTTAAAATGGTTTCATTTAAAAGAACACAAACTTCCCTTTGGGGATAGGTAGGAAAGTGCCTTATATCTCCACCAAATGAGTCAACATTAACCTTTTTTTTATTCTTCAGAAAAGGAAAGTGGGAGTGGGGGGTGGGGGGAATCCCTCACACCGAGAATCTCCTCCCAGCCACTTTCTACATATTTTAACTCCGTGTTAGGAAGGCTTTCCTCTGCATTCCCAGAAGGTGCTGACCAGGTACTAGGTGGGCATGGTTCGTGGTAGGATTTATGAAACAGAGCAAAAATCAGGTTGGTCCACTGTCCTGCAGCTGCTGGGGACTCTCAGAAATACTTCTGGAAGAGGGAAGAAGCGGGGGAGGGAGGAGAGAGAGACAGAGAGATGGTATTTGTAGGAAGCTTCCAATAACAGTTTCCAGGGTTCTACAGCACCCCCTGAGCCGGGGAGAGAGGGCCCTGAACCCCTGCTCTGGTGGTTCTTCAGCTGCTCTCAGGACTCAGGACAGGGGGTGGGGGGGTCTAGAAAGCGTAAGAGGAGAAACACACTTAAGAGCAGGGAGCAACAGCACAGTGCCTGCCTGTGCACTGCCGGCCGGCAGAGCTCGGCACCGGTGTGTGCAGACCGTGGTCACTGGGAGCCCAGAAGACCCACTGGCTTGCTAAGAGGAGCCGGGCCCCGTCGGGCGGGGACAGCAGGTCCCACCGGCAAAGGGCATTCCCAGCGAGCAGGCCACCCGCCGTACGCGTGCCAAGCCCACTTTCATCGTGCAAGAAGCACAGCTCCAGAAGTATTTCTCTTGGACCCCGTGAATAAGCCACTGAGACCGGCCGTTCTTGTACACCGTTGGGCTCCGAGAATAAAGCGTCCTTTTCTTGGGCTGGACCAGCGGAAAACAGAGAAGGAATCTTTGTCCATGCGGGGACGTAACACCGTCTTCTTGGAGCCTCACGCTTTCCAGAAAGTTCCTTAAGCCCCTCCCTCACCTGGGCTCGGACGGCTGCGGGTGCAGCTCATGCACTTCTCTAGGGGAGCGGGCGGGGGTGACTTAGCTCATCCTGAGCAGGCTGCAAAAGCTCTCTCAATGGCAGGCCATCTAGGACGGTCTTTAAATAAACACGTGGACAGCAGACAGTGGTGTGCACAGCCAGGGATGGTGATGGCGGAATTAGGCGAGGGGGTAGGGGGCGGTTTAGAAACCAAACACAGACTTCGAGAACAAAGAGAAATGATTAAGGGAACATAGGCAGTCAACTGCCGGAGGTTCGGCAGCCGTTAACAGGGCATATTGAGAAGAGGGGGTTTGTGCAGCTGAAGGCCAGGAGGAGATTTCTGCAAGGAGGGGGCAGCGGGGGAGGGAGGTAATGCTCAGTTCCAGACAACTGCCGAGGCCGCCAGATTTATTTGCACCATCGGAGATAACTCTAGGGGCCAAGCCACACGGCTCACGGTCAACAAAGAGGCATTTATGAACTTCACGAATTTTGCATTTTTGAAAATGAAGTCGCTGGAGTTTGCTTTAGCAGAAAGGAGACGCCAGACGAGCCATCCCATCCCAGGCTGATGATGTTCTCACGAAAGGAAACAGAAAAAGGAAAAAAGAAAAGAAAGGAGGGGGTTACATAGCGATCGGGTCCCTGCTGCTGTGGAGTTTCTTTTCTGGTTTGCGAAGGATGTGGATTGAGGGGTTCTGGGGACTGGCGGATCAGTTTTCCAACGGGGCCCACGGGAAAAGGGCTCCGTCACTTTGCCAATGTGACCGCTTGGGTTCCCGAGGACTTTACTGGGGCTCAGTGGGTGCCCTGCCAACGGGAACGCCCTCCACTTCACCAGGTGGTTGGAATAAAGCTTCAAGAATTAAGACTAAGCTAGAGGACAGGCCAGTAGGAACGTGTGTGAGAATTCCGAATGAACAGTTTAAATTCAGGCCCAGGCGATCCATTTGGGGGGAATTCAAACCCAAGGAAACAGTCCACATTCCCCACAGTGCTACCAAAGTAAAAATGTGGGAATAACCTAAACGTTCAACAGGGAAATGTTGAGTACGTTATGGCAGGTGAGGTCAACCGAATAATTCACAGTCATTAAAAATGATAGTTATGAAGAGTGTATGGGAAGAAAGACTTGCAGCACTCTGCTAAATTAAAAAAACCTAAATAGGGGCGCCTGGGTGGCTCAGGGGGTTAAAGCCTCTGCTTTTGGCTCAGGTCATGATCCCAGGGTACTGGGATCGAGCCCCGCATTGAGCCCTGCATCGAGCTGTATGCTCAGCAGGGAGCCTGCTTCCTCCTCTCTCTGCCTGCCTCTCTGCCTACTTGTGATCTCTGTCTGTGAAATAAATAAATAAAATCTTAAAAAAAAAACCTAAATATACAAAAACTACATATATTTTTATTCCAACTACATAAAATTCATAGAAAAGGGAGGGAGGGAGATTTATTTAAGCTTTATTTATTATTAGGCCTTATTATGATGATTTTTATTTTTTATATTTTATATATTTTTTATAGATTTTATTTATTTATTTGACACAGAGAGAGAGATCACAAGTAGGCAGAGAGGCGCCCTAATGATTTTTTATTTTAAAATTTCTTTAAGATGATTTGTTATCCTTAAAAATTATTCCAAAAAATTCTGGCAAAAAAAAAAAGCATGGTTTTTAATGTTTAGAGATATTAGTAATTAATTCTTTGTAAATATTTCTAAGAAAAGAACTAAAAGATCTGCTTTAAAATTAAATAAGACAGGGGCGCCTGGGTGGCTCAGCGGGTTAAAGCCTCTGCCTTTGGCTCAGGTCATGATCTCAGGGTCCTGGGATCGAGCCCCGAGTCCGGCTCTCTGCTCAGCAGGGAGCCTGCTTCCTCCTCTCTCTCTGCCTACTTGTGATCTCTCTCTCTCTCAAATAAATAAATAAAATCTTTTTAAATTTTTAAATTAAATTAAATAAGACAGTAAGAGTTACCTATAGCACTCATTTTACTATGAGCAAAAGTATATTTGATAGTATTAAGGAGTAGAAATTCTTAAAACCAGTCTGTTCGTTTACTTGCAACCAGAGCCTTAAAAATTTTACACCTTCTGACCCAGTGACCATCTTTCCAGGAATGCATCCTGAGCAGTATTCAGACAGGGAAACAAAGTAACTCAGGGGCACAACTGTTCATCACAGCCTCACATGAAAAGCCGGAAACAACAGGAAAACCTCATAGTATCCTCATGTGAACACTATCAAGCAGCCATCGGTGATACAGGCAAGAAGCCCACTAGACTCCGACAGTGATTTAATCAGAATTGAAGAATTAAATCAGAATTCTTTTTTTTTTTTCAGAATTCTAATGATATTTTAAAATATACTTTTTTAAGTTGCTGAGAAATACAGCACAAGGGGCGCCTGGGTGGCTCAGTCAGTTAGGCATCTGCCTTCGGCTCAGGTCTTGATCTCATGATCCCGGGGTCCTGGGATCGAGCCCTATGCTCAGCAGGGAGCCTGCTTCTCCCTCTTCCCCCTGCTTGTGCTCTCACTCTCTTGAAAATAAATAAAATCTTAAAAAAAAAAAATACAGCACAGTATTAGCTCTGGTTATTTTGAGGAGTGTAATTATTTGAAAAAAAACAAAACCAACCAACAACAACAGAAAAGTACAAACCGGAAAATAAGTCCCCCTTCTCCCTAAAAGTGTATATTCTTCTAAACTTTCTCCTCTTTTAAACAAATACACAGATTTTACGAAGTAGGTTTCTGAGGTTTGGAGCAATTCCTCACTGTGGAGCTATGAAAATGATGCCATATACGAGGTCCAGTTCCGGACATTCTCATCACACTGACAGTAAAGAGGGGACGCTTGGAAATAGCACGTTTGGTCCCCCTGATGTAAGCTGTTTCTTCCCGTGTGCATTTCTGGAAGAACACAGGACACACGGCAGCATCCCCAGAAGATGGACATAGAACCAGCACATCGTGATTTCAATTTCTTCTTTACGTCATCCCGTGTCATCTCTGGGCGGCGAGATTTCAAGTGGCGTTTATTTTCTTCTTTATACTTTTCTGGGTTTTCTAGTATTTCTACACTCGGGGTGCATTCATTTTATAACCAGGAAAAACGCTATTTTAAAAAAGATGTGTTTAGGGGCGCCTGGGTGGCTCAGTGGGTTAAGCCTCTGCTTCGGCTCGGGTCATGATCTCAGGGTCCTGGGATGGAGCCTCGCATTGGGCTCCCTGCTCTGCAAGGAGCCTGCTTCTCTGTCTCTCTCTGCCTACTTGTGATCTCTGTCAAATAAATAAAATCTTTAAAAAAAGAAAAAAAGATGTGTCAGCTTTGCTCTCTAAGTGAGTCAAGCATGCCCCCCGTAGTTTTGTGACTCAAGGGAAGCCCACCCGCTGGGTTTTTGCCAGGCTCCATGCACGGACCCCCCCACCCCCACCCAAATGCACACGATGCACCTTCACTGGTGCCTGCCCCTCCCTCACCCTCCCTGGGGAGCCCCGGGCGGCTGACAGGCTGAGTTGCTCACTGTGCCTGCACAGACGGCCTCTGGGCTGGGGAGGCGGCGTGCAGGAGGCTGCTGGCATCCTTGGGCCACGGAGGAGCTTCACTGACCCGTGTTCTTGATGCACAGGCTGTGTCTTTTCTTTGATGTCTTTTCCCCCGGGGAGTTTCAGTTCTGGCATCTCCTTTATTCTTGGCATTCAGAAAGACACACTATCAGACAGCCCCCCCCCCCCCCCGCTATGCTTTCCGTGAAAAAGAAGCCAGTTAAGGGGGTAGGGATGAGGCAGAAGGAGGACCCAGAAAGTCAGACATTTATAAGTCCCTATTTCTGATTTTTAAAGACTTTACCGGAAGATAAATTCCCGCTATCCATAACCCCACTGACACCTCTGTAGTTCAAAGGAAACAGCGCTAGACTTCATTTCAGAAACTTTTAAAAATATATGACATTGCAAACGACAACCATCATATTCAGGCAGTATTTTTTTTTAGAGTTAAAAAGCTAAAATTTCAAAGATATTTTTGTTTTTAAAAAGTCGGATTCTATCCGTGCAATCGATTTTTTTTTTTTTTAAAGCTGCCTTCAACATAAGAATGTGCAGCACCGGTTTTAGGGGGAAAAAAGCACAGCGGCTTTTGTAACAACACCGCGGGAAATGGAGCGAGGAGCGCGGAGGGCTCGGATGCAAGGGGACGCCGCGGTGACTTCTGAACGGGCAGCGAGCCGTGTGGGTGCAAAGCTGGGGCTGGCAGTCCCAAGGAAGCACAGTGCCACCCAGGGACCTGGAGACGCTGGGGGAGTCATGGGGGGACTCCTGGCAGGGAAGGGCAGGTCCCCCAGGAACTCTGCATACACCCCAGCAGAGCAGAGTCACACAGGGAATCAGATCAAGATTCAAATTCAAACCCCAGTGCTGGTGAAACTGACACTGAGGAAGGGGCTCCCTCGGGAAACGGAACATTTCTTCTGGTTTCCGTAAGAAGGAAACAGAATACAGGCGGGGGGTTGGCACTAGGTGGGTGCTTAAACACAGCGCTTTCTCTTTGTTGTGTGGATCCTAGAACCTCCTGCTGCCAGAAGACCTCCCTCCCGTGACTCCTTCCTGGGGTTAAAGAAGACGGTGGTCAGGGAGATGGGGGAGCAGTGGAACGTGTGCGTGTTTTAGGACTCTTCAAAAATGCTAGAGATAATGGCCTCTCCCCCGTACATCCCCCCATTCCAATCGAGACACGCACTTACATCTGCGCACGGGGCTACAAAGCATTTAGACTGACACTAGTAATTGGGGTTGGAAAATATTCCCTTTCAGTTCTCAGGCCTCTCAACTCCCTCAGTGAAGCTATAAACTGTTGGTTGAATTAGCTATTTGGTTGAATTTTACTTATTTATAAGGTTTTTTTTTTTTAATTTATTTGAAAGAGAGAGAGAGAGAAATCACAAGTAGGACGAGTGACAGAGGAAGAGAGAGAAGCGGGCTCCCCCACTGAGCAGGGAGCCCGACTCGGGGCTCGATCCAGGGACCAGGGGCTCATGACCTGGGCCGAAGGCAGACACTCCACCGACTGGGCCACCCAGGCGTCCCCCTAATGGGCTCACTTTTTAAAGACAGCACTTTCTTTAGGTGATTGCTTGCGGATAATTTTGGTCGCTGGTCACTGACGCACAGAGGCACACAATCCCGCAGTTCGATTAACATATTCTTCCCTTATCTTCTGGCTTTGACATTTAAAGCTCTAACAACCTGTTATCAGTCCACTCTTGGAATACTGTAAATAAATACACTTTACATCCTGTT
>RCUC01139200.1:0-14904 GCA_003697995.1 Taxidea taxus jeffersonii | reverse complement strand
AAAAAAAAAAAGGAAGGAAAATCATCTGTATATACAAGAGTACTTACCATTTCACAGTCATTTCTCAGTAAGTCCCTTTTAGAGTCAATCCCTTACTAGGCACCAGGCACAGAGCTAAGAGCTTTACATACATTACGACCTTTAATCCTTTAAAATCCTTATAACTAATGTAATGAAGTCTTTTTTTCCATTTTACAGTCGAGCTAAATGAGGCCCAGAGGGGTTAAGCTAGTTGCCTAGGGTTGCACAGCTAGTAAGTGCAGAGACAGACTCCAGCCCAGGACCGTGTGCCAGGCCCTTGTTAACGCACAGAGCTTCCTACAACAATTTCAGTGTGACGGCCAAGGGCGGGGATGCTGGAGTCTCAGAACCTCTGCCAACAAGAGCGAAGGAAACCCCAGAGATCATGGGTGACCGTCCAGCTGTATCCCATGCAAGGCTGGAGCAGGGCCTGAGGCTGAGGGGCAGCAAGGGAGTGGCCTAGGCCCCTGCCCTCCCTGCCAGTGTCTGTTTTATATCTCAGGTTCCCTGTGAGATTTAATTTGACTGAACAGGTTGTTGCTTATAAAATCCGTCCCCTGCTGATTCAAATCCACTACTCACATTTTAGAGTGAAAAGTACAAAAATCCAGGAGCATGCAATGATTCCTCTCAAAGCACAGGCGCTGGAACCCACGTCTGCAATCCTTTGTGCTCCATGCCGTGTCCAGAGGGGAGCTCCAAACGGAGGCACGGCCTTTCCTGGCATGGCATTTTCACAGGCTGTGCCCCTACCTGTTCGTTTGTCCTTCTGAGTGCCTGGCACCCAGCAAGTGCTCCGGAAATCCTAACTAGCCTCACAGTTGTCTTTCATTGTTCTCTGGTGCTAACATAAAGCCTCCCAGCGCCCCGACTCTGGCCCGACCTCCCACCACCACCCAACGGGAGAAGCTGCGTATCTGAAACAGGGCCGATCCAGTCCCTGGCTTGTAGCTGGTTGTCCCAGCTCCATTACCTGCAAGGCTCCTCTCCCCTCCTTCCCACTGCGTCTATGAGCCATCAAGATCTGTGTCACCGGCCCGGGAGTGCCAGCATCTCACACCTTTCTCCCAGCTGACAGTTGGCACTGCTCTACATTCTCTCCTTCTGTAGACCTATTCATCGCTCTCCCGTTTCCTTTGGCTTTTGAAAATTAATTATCAGTGATTTGTTAAGTTCATTAGCTCTGCCTCTCAACAGCATGGAAGGCCTGCCATCTGGACCCGTATTTTCATTTTCATGCAAGTTGTTCCATAATTACACAATAAGTGGTGTCACCCTGCGAAGCCACGCTGAACGCACGCAGCTCAGCCTGCCTTTCTTCAGACTCACACGATCTCTCGCCAGGACTAGGCAGGTCTGTCTGCCCTGCTCCTGGAGCCCCCGCCATCTTGCTCTTAAGCATTTACTGACCCCATCCTAGGACCGCAGCCAGTGTAGGCACCCTTACACGTGCTTTCATATGTACCTGTCATTCTAGCAGGTTACTATCATCAACCCATTTGCAGATGAGAACACTGAGGCTCAGGTGAGGAAGTCACTTGCCCAAATAATGCTGAATTTTCAAGTAGTGGAGATCTGAATCCAAGTCCTAGGTCTATACCAGATTTGAATCCAAGCCTTAGGTCTACACCAGAAAACCCTCAGGCTGAAGGTGGTATGATCCTTCAGGGCCACCCCTGCCTTTCCACTAAATCCACGTTCCCTCCTGCCTTCTAGCAAGGGACCTTCTGGGTGTGCAGTCCTCACCTAAGTTACATTTTGTCACCCATTCCTGCCTGATCAGCTAGAGCCCCGGTCAACGCCACTGCCTCACAGACACCAGATTCTTGACAGGGCGGACACACGTGCAGTGATATGACGAATAAATTCTATTTATTGAGCACTCACTACATGATAATTGCCAAATGTGTGGATTATCTCATTTAAGTCACACAACACTCTTATAAGATAGGTGACAGGGGGGCAGGGTTATCATACCCACGTGACAGAGAGAGTGAGATGAAGCCCTGGCCGTGGTCACCCAGGAGCAACTTACGGAACCGGGATTTGAACCCAGGTACTCTGATTCCAGAGCCTACTAAACCATCCTCCCTCATAAGCGAAGAGCCAAATACATTCCTGAGAGGCCGCTACACATGGAAGGACCCTAACCAATAAGGAAGATGGGTCTGGGGGGCGCCTGGGGGGCTCAGTCAGTTGAGCATCTGTCTTCAGCTCAGGTCATGATCCCATGGGATCAAGTCCCGCGTCAGGCTCCCTGCTCAGCGGGGAGCCTGCCTTTCCCCCTCCTCCCTGCTCACGCTCACTCTCACTTCTCTCTCTCTCTCTCAAACAAACAAAAATTTTTAAATCTCACCAAAAAAAAAAAAGGAAAACTGGTCTAAGCAGGTGACGAAGTAGGTGCAGACAGACTCCCATGACTCCACTGTGGGCATGTGAAACCCTGTTCTCAGGTGAACAGTTACTGATAGGGAAGATTCCTAGAACACTCATTCCACAAAAATCTACTGAATGTCCATTAGAGATCAAGGACCACACTGGATGTTGGGGACACTGAGGATAATAGATCTTCATTCCATCCTTCAGGAGCCACAGATGCTGGACAGAGGATGACAAGTGTCCAAGCCTGATGCATGTTACAAAGAGGTGAAGTCAGGGGTGTTGAGGGAACACATGGCAGGGGACCCCACCCAGCTCATGAGGTGATGAGAGAAGGCTTCGCTGAGTAAGCAGTGTCTCCAGTGAGACCCAGAGGATGACAGGAACTGTCACATGATGTGTGTTGGTGGGTCTGTGAGAATATATTGTGCCTCTCTCCAGGGAGCCGCATGTTCTGGGCCAGGGGAAGAACAGGAACAAGCCCAGAGAAGCAGGAGGACAGCACCCTTTAAGATGCTCAGGGAGGCCGGTACCCCCCACAGCATCAGGGGTGCCCCCTCATTCATTCAACAGATGCGTACCTGGTGCCAGAGACAACCCCTGGGACTGCCTTGTCTGACAGCTGCTTTACGAGCCCAGCACACCTGGTCAGTCCTGGAGCTGCCTTATTTTCTGGGCTCCTCAAACAGTCTCTGAGTCTGTATCTCGCCCACTCACGGCTCTCCCCGAAGTCTATTTTATCTATCTCTGTCTCGAGAGTCACCCCCTCCAGTACCCCCTAGAACTTCAATGCTGGTCCTTGTCCACAGGGGCTACAGCCACTTCGTCCAGGAGTGGAACTCAGCTAATAATGTTTACTGAAGCCGGTCCCACACCAGGGGCCTTCTGACACCCTCCAGTGAACCCACACTATGCCCCTAGGAGGCCTGTTATCTCCCTTTACAGATGAAGAAACTGACCCTGGGAACAGTGTGATGTTTGCACCACATCACAGAACTGGTCATCTCTTCCCAGCCTTGCTTGCTCCCTCTTTCCCAAAGAAATGACCTCCAAAACCAACATTCTGTCGTCCCTGAAGGGACTGTGGCAGAGTCAGGGACATGAGGCTGCTTCTCCCTAATAACTTGACATCACTCTTCAGCAGGCCACATTCTAGCAAAAGGTATGGATTCCTTCAAAAGTTCTGTGGAATATAATCTGTGAGCCACCCACCCAGCAAAGCGGAAGCGAGGGGCCCTCCCTTCGTTTGACTAAGAATGTAACCCATGGGGAGACAAGACAATTAGATTCCTCTGGAACAGCTATGCTTGGACAATCCAGAACAAGAACCTACTACATGCCATGGCAAGCCCAGTTTCCAGGAGAAACCTAGTCCTGAGGTCCCCTTCCTGAGGAGTTAACCATGGGCCACAAAAACACCAGAAATACTTACCCATCAAAGCAAAGCCCTAAAGCTTCATTCTCCCCCAGAGGTCTGCTAGCCCTTGGGCAGCGGGCAGCGTAGGACACACGCCAAGGAGGCCTGAAGCCCTCCATCAGACGGTGTCACCCGAGTAAACAGTACGCCTTCACATGTACACAGACTCCGGCGGGATGAGTAAAAAACAAACTCACTTAAAAGCATTTCTGTAACAGGAGCCTCAGGGATGAGACCACACAGGATCTCACTTTCCCTATGACACAGTTCTGGGATCTCTACATTTTTTAAGTGAGTATGTATGACCTTCATGAGTTTTAAAATAACCTAAATTAAGATGATATTAAACTCAGAGTAGCTTTGTCTTTGTATTTTCTGAAATGACACAGGCTCCAAGTCCACTTATAACTAGGCAGGGCGCAGTGGAGGCAAAGGAGGTCTTTGAATTCTTTTGACATTGGGAGGGACCCCTGGCCTTGGGAAGGTTGGGCCCCAGGGACGGGGACTTTTCAGCCCTGAGACCCCCCTCCTCAGCACGGTGCCTGCCCTCCCCCCCCAGCCCTGCTATTTCAAGGCTGAGGCCATTTCATGCCTTATCAATAATTCACAGCTACAACAATAGTGCCAGCTGGATATCTTTGGGTAGGGGAGGGGCCTCTGAGGAGGCTGGCAGGAGAAACCTTTAACGGCCTGGAAACAAACAACCACACATGTGCCCACACTGCCTACTAGAGAGAAACAGGACCTAGAAGCACTTTAAGAGTCAAGGTCCAACCTGAGAGGGCTTATGTTTGGAAACCCTCTCAAAGACCCCCACATTCCTCTCAGGGCCAAAGGTATTCCTGAGAACGTCCCGCATGAGATCCATCCCCCTCCCAGGAACACAGGGTAGGGCTCGTCCAGCTCTCATACAGGAAGAGAGCATGGGCGCTAGAAGAACCACTAGATCCGAAATCAGAAGAGTGAGTTCTGGTCCCGGCTCTGCCATAAGTTTTGCCTGCTGTGTGACCTAAGATAACTCTTATTAACCTCTCTGAGCTTCAGTGTACTCTTACATGAAGGCAGTCAAAATAGAAAAAAATGGGCAAAGGACTCAAACAGGAGGCTTAACAAAAAAAGGAATACAAACAGCCTTAAACACATGAAAAAAGAATGTCCAACCACACTTATAATTAAAGAAATAAAAATTAAAACAAGATTTTTTTAGCCCATCAAACTGGCAAAAATGAAAACCTTAATGATACCCAAAGAGTGTGAAAAATCAGAGATTCTCATGCACTGTGGCGATGGTACAGCCTTCCTAGATAGCAATTTGGCAACAGCCGTCATAAAATAAAATGCATTTTGGGACGCCTGGGTGGCTCAGTTGGATAAGCGGCTGCCTTCGGCTCAGGTCATGATCCCAGCATCCTGGGATCGAGTCCCACATCGGGCTCCTTGCTCAGCAGGGAGCCTGCTTCTCCCTCTGCCTCTGCCTGCCTCTCTGCCTGTACTTGCTCTCTCTCTCTAACTAATAAATAAATAAAATCTTAAAAAAAAGTTCAAATAAAAAAATAAAATAAAATGCATTTTGACTTAGCACTTCCACTGCTAGGAGTGTGTCCTGCAGACCTATCCATAAGGGCAACAGACAGACAGACAAGGATTTTTCTTTTTGTTTTGTTTACGAGAGCAAAAAGACAGAACACAGCTTAGTGACCCTTGATGAATATACAATGAGAGTTCACAGTGCCAAGGAAAAGAACAGCAGCTCTAAATGCGCTGATACTCAGCACCCCCGAGCTCTGGGCGGAAAGAGAGAGAGAAACGAGAGAGGAGTACATCTGTTTTCCATGCACAGAATATTTCTGGAAGTCTCCACACAAGGCCGTTTCAGTAGCTGCATCAGGGGAGGGGACCAGGAGGTCTGGACTGGGACAGATTTCTTTTCATTGTATAGGCCTTTGTCTTAATCTATGTTTTGAACCAGGTATTACATTTTTAAGAACTTTAAGACACGAGAGTTGTGCTCCGCTTAGATGGTGTGGAAATTCAGTGCCCCTGCTGGGAGTGTCGTTTCTCAAACCATAAAGGACCGTGGACGTGCCACGTGCTGTTCGTTGGCACACATGCATCAAGTCCCGCGAGCAATGTGGGCATTTCTGAGGGAAGGAAACCACCTGAATGTCTAGGGGAACAATGCGTTCGAACGGACTGCTCACTGCTTCCAAGTGCTCACTCATCCCGAGATGTTTCAGAGGCCACTGAAAACGACAGGGTGTGAACTGGCCGTCACTGGGTTCCAGGTGAGGACAGGGACTAACCGATTCCATCTGATGAAGGCACCCTAGGGCCAGAGGCCGGCTCTCCCAGTGCAGGGCGCAGGGATGCCTGAGGGTTTCGTCTCGCTGACACCAGGCTGTCTGAGCGTGCCACCTCACAGCCAGAGCGGAGGTGTCCCCCGGGCCCCCAACACCCGGCTTGCTGCCAGGCACAGGCACCCACCCAGCAAACATCTGTGGAACGGATGAATGAGTGCCTGTGAGTGGGCTGCCTGCCTGGGAGCTCACAGATGGTTAGATCTGGAAGGTCGTTCTGGAAGCCCCAGCGCTCCAAGCACAAGTGGGACTTGCTCAAGGCCCATGGCAAAATGGGACAAATGCAAGCCTGGGACCCAAGATCTGTGACCCTCTCCAAAGCTTCCTGGCCTGCTTACTCCCTGAGTGTCCACAGAAGTCACCTCGTTCCAGATCCAACGTTCTCCCTCTCTCTACCCCCTCCTCAGGCTTTAGAGGCTTTTAAGGTGGTCTCCGGTCTGAGGTTTTTGTAAAGCATCCAGACCCACCAGAGCCATCCACCTGGCCTTGTCCTTTAAAAAGGCAAAGGCAGGGAAATCCTAGTGCTGATCCATGCAGCACCCCCATTAGGCCCTGTCGTTCCAGGCCCTGCAAAATACCAGCAGTCTATAGCTTACTGTCTCCTTAAGAGGCAGACCTAAGGTCTCTCCCCAGCAGGGTCACTGCAGGGCTGAAGGCCAGGGGACTCATCAGAAACCGTGTCCTCTGGGTACAAAGATGAACCCAGAGAGCTCTACTGGCTCCCTTTTCTTTCTGCAAGCAGCCCTTTACAAAGAACCATGAACCCAGATGGAAATCTGAGTCTGGGGTCCAGCTCCCAGCCCACTAAGAGACTCTGGGAAAGTCATGCCACATCTGTGGGCCTGTTTCTGCATCTGTAAAGCTGGGCTGTGGATTAGAACTTCTCTCGTGTTCTTTCCAGTTCACGAAGAACTAAAGCAGTAGCTCCTCCATGATGAGAGATGGAAACCCAGAAGCAAAGATTTGCAACGAATTGGCAAGCCCTGGACAGACACAGCTCCACACCAGCTTCCCCAACAATGCTAGCAAAGAAGGCCCTTGGAAGCCACCATGGGGCGTCAGGTGCTGTCCACCCTGCAGGAGGCCAGGCCCTCCACTTCCCACGAGAGAAGCCAGCCTCAGCTCTGGCCCTAGATCTCTTCTCAGTCCTTCATCCACACCGCCCTCTCTCCATAGACCTCTATGGTCCCAGGGTCCCAGCGCTCCCCTTCCACGCAAAGCCTGAGCCAGAGTCCCAGGGAGCTCTTCACCGCATTTAAGAAACAAGCCTTTTGAACAGACATGTATAATTGGAAAGATGGGCCCAGCAGGAGAACCAGGAGTGTTTGCCTCTCTCTTGGCACAATGCCGGCCTCAGGCAGCCCAGGCCACTTGGGCTGCATACGCACACATTCACACACACACTCCTCAGCAAAGAGCTGGGAGCGAGTGTCCACCAGCTCACCTCTTCCTCCTAACTTCCCAGCAGACCCTCCCCTCCCTGCTTAGCCTCCAAGAGGGAGTCCACAACGTACATTGTGTGTGCAGGATCCACAGAAAGTATTATAGCAAAGAAAGGCACGCCTGGAGCCCAGAGCCCAGGGCTGATGGCGGTTGCTAAGAGACAGAGGATGCCCAGCTGGAACTGTGACTGCGGTTTCTTGTTTGTGCAAGAGCAAGATGAAGAGGAAAGGAGAGGATGTGTTTGCTGTGATGAATTTCAGCCTCCACCAGATCCTGCCAGAGGAAGAAGAGATCTCACTTGGAATTATACCCAATGACGTTCAGTCTTTCTAGCCTTCTGGTAGCAGAAAAAGCTATAAGCCCTATTCTTTCCCTATTCCTTAAATATATACCCCAAATAACTCAGCATCACCCCCCCAACACACACACACACAAAATCCTGGGAGAGGATAAAAGCTAGCCATTCTATTTGTCAAGGTGCAGCGCTGTAGGGAAGTAGCTTCAAATCTAATCCATGGGCTTAAATGGTCTCCATTCAGTCCCAGCTTCTCTGCTTACCGGCTGTGTGTCTTTGGAAAACTGCTTAACTCATCTGTGCCTCAATTTTTACTTACATAAAGTGGGACTAATACAAGTGTTGTGAGGATTAAGTCCAGTAACCCTTGAAAAGTACTCAGCACAGCCCCTGGCTCTCTGATAAGACCCACAGATGGTCACTTTTACTAAGCATGGCTTTTCAGAGCCAAATCTTCCAGGATCCTTATTCTGAGCAGAAGAAAGTGAGCTGCAAAATGGTCCAAACCAGGGGTCCTGTGACTGGTTCATACTGGGTTCGGGGAAGATAGGGCTGCTTCCCTGTCCCTCCACCATCCCTTTTCTCCCCTTCCCTGGGAGAGGCAGCAGCCCAGCTCCCCAGCCTGTCGAAAAGGGAACCCTGAGCCACTGCCACTGGAGCCTTCTCTGCCCTCTTCATGTCCTAGTCTCTGCCCAGCTGGCACCACCGCAGGCCCTGGGCACGGCACAAAAAGAATGTGACACAGCTCTGCTCCCCACCCCCAAGCTTCCCACCAATGAAGCCCACACGTGTCCCTTCACCACCAGATGCAGCCCAGACACTCCCCTCTGTCCCCTAACCAGACCCTTAGCCAGGAGTAAGGCCACTTCTCTCCTCACCCAGGCCCTGGGGCTGGTATGCACACCCACCTGGCCTGGCCCCCAGATCCCCAAAGCGGGGAAGACAACGAGAAGAGAGAAATCGGAAGGAAACAAACTCCTGGCAGGGGCATCTCTCTCCCATCTGGGCAAGGACACAGGTTCAGGGAGAGGGGACACTGGGGAAAAGGGAGAGTTTCTGGACAGCACCCAAATCGACCAGATAAGTGAAGCTTCTAAATCCTAAATCACACACGTCCTTGATGCATGGGTTTTTTGTGTGTAAAAGAGTCTGGCAGGATGGCAGTTCCTCAAAAAATGAAACACAGAATTACCATTTGATCCAGCAATTCCATTTCTGGGCACAGACACAGACCAACGGAAAGCAGGGACTCACACAGATTTGTACACCCATGTTCAGAGCAGCGTGACGCACAACAGCCAGGTGGAAATAACCCAAATACCCGTCATCAGACGAACGGATACGCAAAATGTGGTAGAAGCACACGATGGAATATTCCTCAGCCTTAAAGGGGAGGCAGTCGTGTCCCATGCTGCATTGTGGACGAACCTGGAGGACGTTATGCTAAGTGAGCTCAGCCTGTCACAGAAACACAAACACTGGGCAAGTCCACTTCCATGAGGTGCCGGGGCAGTCACGCACAGTGGAATGGTGGCTTCCAGGACCGGGGGGTGTAGGGGGAATGGGGAACAGTTAGACTTTACTGGTACAGATATCACCTGGGGAAGGTGACGTAAGTCCTGGAGATGGACGGTGGTGATGGCTGCCCCAGTGTGAACATACTTCTGTCACTGAACTGTATACTTAGCATAGTTAAAAGGGTAAATTTTATGTTATACATGTTTTACCATATATGCAAAAACAGTCTGGCAAAGGTTTCCCACCAAATCCCATTTAGCTGCATACTGAACACAGTTCCTTCTGGAAAAGACTGAAATAACAGGCCATTTGGGAAGAGCCCAGAAAATACACGAGGGTGAGTTGTCACCTGTGAGATGGAAACTTCCAGAAAACATCCCATGACTGAAGTTCTCAGAGTGCCCACCCCTCCCCCACCCCCTAAGTCCCACATTCTCCAGAGTAGCTGGAACCAGGAAACAGGTCTCCTTGGCCACTGACT
This sequence comes from Taxidea taxus jeffersonii, assembly GCA_003697995.1. NCBI lineage: Eukaryota > Metazoa > Chordata > Mammalia > Carnivora > Mustelidae > Taxidea > Taxidea taxus. The sequence goes on along the minus strand of RCUC01139200.1, from coordinate 4,993 downwards.
GGGAGACTAGGAGGCAGGGGGGAGATCACATGTCCCTCACAGAGCAAGCGGCGAGGGTGCTGGGGCCCGGGTGCCACCGGGAGGGGCCACACAGACAGGGCTCCAGAATCCCACAGAAAGAGCCCACGCTGGAGCCCACATCCCACCCAGCTGGGGGACCTCAGAGGCCAGTTACTTTGTGGGCTTACTGTTCTCAGTAGAAAGATCAGGAGAAATGATCCCACCTTTAGAGAAGTGTTAAGAAGATTAAAGAAATAAGAAGAGGAAACCTAATGTAATGGGAAGGAACAGGAATTCTGGAGCCAGATGCCTGGGTTCAAATCCTGGCTCTTCTACTTTCTAGCTGTATGATCTTCAGCTAGTTACTTAACCATTCTGTGCCTCAGTTTCCCCATCTGTACAACAAGGATAACTGCATTTACTTTGGAGGGCGATCGGGAGGATTAAATGAGTTGATGTATGTCGAGCATTTGGAACCACAGGGAGCGCATGGAAACGTATCAGCACGTTATTGTGCTCGGTGGTGGCAGTGGTGTCATTCTACCCAGAGTCTGGGTGTCTAAGGACATTGCTGTCCTCTTTCCTTCCGCCAACACCTCTCAGCACACACTCCCCTCCCAGGCAGGCCCGCTCAGGCAGCTAATCTTAGCCAGTACCACCTGCGTGCTGATTGCCTCTGGTGGCCAGGAAAATGCAAACAAGGTCTCTCCCAGCCACCCACCCCACCCTGCATGGGGCAGGAGAGCTGAGCAGCAGCCCTTGGCATACAGGCCCAGGCCCCTGCCAGGAGTGCCAGATGCGGGCCGATGGCACCATCCCTGTATGTAGCAAGCATCTGTGGCCACCCCACTCTGAGCCAGGCACTGGAGAGCCCCCGTGAACAACGGACCGACTTCTGCCCTCTGGAGCACATGACATTTCTCCAGCAGCTCCCCCCAAACACCCCAAAAGCCAAGGACAGCCGCTCCTAGCACATAACTTCTTGGAGGCCTTCTGTTCTATGTCACACATTCTAGTCCATTTTGCATTCTCCTTAATGGCCCAGGTTTGGTTCTACCAATGGTCAGGATACGAACAGCCACTATCTATGCAGAATTGCCTTGTTTCAGGTTCTTTCCTGACCTCTTTATAGGCATCAGTTCACGGGCTGTAAGAAGCCTGTGAGGAAGGCACTGTTAGCACCCTCGGGTTACAGATGAGGGTGCCAAGGCCAACAGAGGTCAAGCAACACGCCGGGGAGTCACACATCTTGCAAATGGCAGAGCAGGGATGCGGAGCCCAGCCTGGCCCAAAGGCCGCTTCTTTAACCACTATCTAAACGTAATATGCAAAACCATTTTTAATCTCCTAAATGCCCACCCCCCCCCTAAACTTTTAAGCAAAATTGAAACTCCAGGATAATTGCCCTATTTAGCCCTAGGAGTGCATACCCATCCTGGCTCCCTGACCCGGCCCCCAGGGCATCCACTCTCTTCAAAGGTCAGGTTCTGAGCACCGTGAACTGGGTCTCTGGCTTCCCTGCCTTCTGCATATTCCGGTCAGGCCCCTCTGCATACTCGGGGAAACCCAATTCTCAGGCAGCCTCCTCAGAGTACCCCCATAGTCTCAGTGCCTCCCTTCTCCACCACGGCAAAAGGATTGGGAATTGTAGCACGTCTTCTTTAGTTGCCCTCTTAGGGGTTCCGAAGCTGACTCCCTCATTTCCGGGGTGCCCCAGCCCAGCCTGGACTCCTGAGAGTAGGTTTCCTAAGCCTCAGGCCACCTCCAGAGCTGCCGCCCTCTAACAGATGCCTGTGCCACAGTCCCACGGCCGAGACCTTGTACTTGAATTATCCATGTGAGGTCCACCTTGCCTCCCACCCCAGGCTACCAATCCAGTAACCAGCCCATCCCCCTCTCCTGTTTCTATCTTTAAACTCCAAACTATCATTGGACAAAACCACAAAATACCAAATGCTCCCTCACTGTATTGCCAAGGGACATACACCCCAATTGTTCATTGTGTACTCCCCTACCTAGAGGGGGCTGAGTTATTACCAGGCTCCCCAGTACCTGCCAGTATGCTGGGGAGCCATGCACCTGAGACGATGGGCCTTGTCCACCTGCCGACATCCCAGCATTGGCCAGGCCAGCACTCCATCTCCCAGGCCTCCTCCCCCTTCCCTGCCTGAATGAAGACACAGAAGTCATCAAGCAGAAGGAAACAGCCAAAGACGAGTATCTTTGGTAAGCATGAAAGGAATCACTGCCGGTCCTGCTTTCAGGAAGCCTGGAGTGTTTGGATAAGGAGCAAGGCAAACAGTCACCTGCCGATGTCCCCACGTCATAAAAGGAAGTCAGGGTGAGCCTCAACATGAAGGAGAGGCAAGTTCAGAGCAAGTTCACAAGAGCCAAAGAATGGAAGCAACCCACCAACACACACTACAACGTGGGTAAACCTTACGGACATTATGCTAAAGTGAGAGAAGCCAGTCACAGAAAAGACGAGCTCTGTGTGAGTCCCCTTCTAGGAAGCGCCGCAAGTAGTCACATTCTCAGCAATAGAAGGTAGAGGGGCAGTTGCCAGCGGCTGGGGTGTGTGTGTGTGCGTGTGTGCGTGTGTGTGTGTGGAGGGTTGTCGTTTAGTGGGGACAGTTTTAAGATGAAACTGACAGCGTCAGTTTTAAGATGAAAAAGCTCTAGAGGCTTGTAGCACCACAGTGTGAATGCACTTGACCCCGCCCCAAATGGTTAAGATGGGAAGCTTTATGTTATGTATATTTTGACACAGCTGAAAATCTAAACAAATACAATAAAATCAAAGTGGGAAGAGGGCTATGTGGCAAGCTGATCACACACACCGGAGCTCCTCTCTGGGCCCTCTAAACCGCCTCTGTGAGAAGCTGTGCGTGAGGGTCAGAGGAGGATCTGGGTCTGTCGTGGGTCTGCTATGATGTGTGTCCCTGTCCTAGCCCAGGTTTCCCACAGCCCCTGCCCACGGCCGGGTCTCTGATTTGCTACCATTTTTGGACAGCCTAGTGTCCTTGCTATTGGCTTTGGACAGTCTCTTGCTGAGGGGTACCCCTGGGCTATCCGGGCTGGGGGGCAGAGGTCCCATTCAGTCGTCGATGATTTCCGGGAGCATCACCAGGCCTGAGGTCTGGCAAGCCCCCAGCTCCCAGCAGGCAGTCCCGGACCTTCATCAGACCCTTCACAGGCCTTCCGAAGTCCCTGAGAGGCCGGGGCGGCCTCACTTCCTCTCCTCAAAGGGGCATGTTTGCTCTGCTCTAGGGGGGGATCATTAGCCTGCCCCATCTCGTGCCCCTCGCCCCATCCAGGCCCCACCCACCTCCTCCCCCGAAAGCCCCATGTCTCCACTGTCGTTGGGAACCACAATTGCGTGACGAATGACTGAGGAGGTCCCGGGGACACCATTTCATTCCGCGGGCGGTATTGTGCCTAACCTAAACCCAAATACCCAGGCGCCCGTCTCCCGGGTGACACCTGAAGGCCCCAGTTTCCTGGCAACTGGGAACAATGGCCCCTGGGAAAAGCACACACAGATTGGGAAAGGGCAGCCTTTTTTCTCTGCGCCCCTGGGTAGGACAGGGAACTCCCCACTTCTGCAGGCAGAGTCTGGAGGGAAAGTCAAGCCATGAGGGTATTTGGGCCTCTCGTGCCCACCTCCCTACCCTAACCCTGAGCTGCAGGAAGTCTCCCAGGCAAGCTGGAGCTCACCCACCTGGGGCTGCCTCTTCATGGGACAAAAACCCCTTTGAGCAGACTCACTGCCCCTCCTTTCCCCGGAGCAGCCCTTCTTGCCAGTCCCCAGTTGTCCTTGCTTCCCGGAGCTGGCCCAAAGCATTCAGACTTCTGTTCTGGTGAGCCCTGTGTCACCTTTTGCCTGCAGAAGCGACATTCTCTTTCCCCTCTGAATGCCCCCAGAGTGTTAGGATTCACAGCAGCTCAGGCACACGGCAGGAGCTCAGTACCCAGCAGTTGCTGTCAAGGCCACTTTCTGGGTTCTGGAGTAGCCCCTCTGTACCAGTGGAATCGAGTGACCTGAAAGAGCCTGAGGACATCCCAGGGCTGACCCGGGCCCTTGACCATCCACCCCTCAAAGCGCAGATATCGGGGCGGCGCTGGACTTCCTGGGTGTGGCATCACAGCCCCCGGGTTCCCCACAGATGCAAGGGGCTCTGATGAGGGTCCCAGAAATCTCCTTCCAAAACCAGGAACTTTCTGGTGAATTCTACTGTGTTGTAAAGGCTGCTATTTGTGGAATAACGTTTGCCTGCGTGCTAGGAAAAGATCACAATTTGTTTTAAATTCACCCAAGTCCTGCTCATCTAAAAAATTCCTTCTGACTGAAACCCCACAAGGCAGTTTCTGCAACATCAACTAACTGAACTTGGAGTAATGTCTTTTCTCACCAGCCATTCTACCGTGGCTTCTAGGGCTCGATGTTCCTGCCTGTCCCCAAGAGGGCAGGGAGAGAGGAACAGTGTGGCTCCTGTTCTGCACAGGGGATCCTGGAGAACAGGACACTCAAGGCCAGCAACATCTCATTTGGGTAACGTCACAGCTGGGACCAGGCTCGGCCATCCTGTTGGCAGAGAGTGCCAGAGCAGAGACAGGAGCCCCGAGCACATGTTGGAGGAGGGGCCAGGGAGGGCCCGAGCCAGAGGAGTAAGACCAACTCCCAACCACAGATGCAGGGAGAAGACAGGCAGCAGTGCAGGGAGAAGACGGGCAGCAGTCAGAAGACACTAGAGTCAGAAGACACCACGGCCAAAGATGTCCTGAAGCAGGAGGGCTCTGGGCATCCTGAAGTGCTGGGGAAGGTGGGACAAGATCTCAGGTGTTGCAGATCTGACCTCCCGATGCTGGACCCACAGACAGAGTCAGACAGTGCAGCTCGAGTGAACAGGAAGGCAAAGGGCTGGACTCCAGCCTCAGCCCTCAGCTCCAGGGCCCCCGTTCTAGCTCCCAGCAAACTACAGCCCTTGCCTTC
>RCUC01139199.1:0-30108 GCA_003697995.1 Taxidea taxus jeffersonii | reverse complement strand
AGCATTCTGGCCAAGCTTCTCACAACACCCTTGTGAACAACATGGAACATAGTATCAATTATTGTATACTTTGATAGATTTGAAAAGAGTTTAAAATATTTACTCCCCGCCCCCCCCCAAAAAAAGATTGTTTAATGAATCAGTGCCAGCTAGGAAAGAGATCTTTAACTGGCGGGTCCAGAGACTCTGTTCTTACAAGTGGCCTGCATCGAGTTTCCTAAAACCAAACAGAAGCAACCCTTACAAAACCGCGCATAGCACAAGGCTAAATGGGATGGATGACCTGCGGCACTGCAGAATCAAGGTTGGGAGTGATAGGAATTAATTGGAATGGGCTAAACCAAACGGAACGAAATTTAGTAATATTTATACATGATGTCGAGCACTTGGTTTTTTTCTGAAAAGCAAATGCACAGTATTTAAAAGGAAACACGTCAACTAACAGCAGCTTATAAAAGCTATTGCAATAACAAATGGTATGTTTACGGCTGTACAGGATCTAGCACGTGGGGTGAGGGAAGGGCACAGATGATCCCATTCTGCTGCTCATCCGTCATACCACAGCTGGGAAACTAGCTGTTGATCCTAAAATTCAATGATCAAATGATTGTTATTTACTAGATCATTCTCCTTCATCCATCAATAACCGGCATATGGAGGCCCCACTAGCATACCTTTTCTCAGCTTCCCAGTGAGCTAGCCGTGTCATTCTTTGCTTCACTTTAGTTCAATTCAACCTAGAACAGCTGCATGCCCATACTGTCCCAGGCACTGGGCTATGTTACACATAACAATACCAGGTAGCATTTAGCAAGGGATTAGGATACAGTAGGCACTGAACATTTAAAAAATCTCATTAATCATCGCAGCCAGCTTATAAGATGGGGACTATTATTTAATGTCTCATTTCACAGCTGAGAACAGAGGGGTTTGATGACTTACCCACATCGTCATGGTGAGTAAGTGCAATGGCAGGATTTGAAGCAGAGCGCCCTGGCTCCCGACCTTGGGCTGTACCCACTACCCACACTGCTGCTCTGACCTTGAAGGAGTAAAGCACGACCGCTGTCCTCTGAGGACAGTCTAGGGGGAAAGACACTATCTCTTGATAAGAAGATCAAGTTAGGCTTTGGTAATTATCTAACAAGAGGTATATATAAAGTACTCTGGGATTCAGAATAGAAGTGATTATTTCTGAAAGGGCCAGGGAAAAGCTTGGTGGAGACCCTTATCTTTGAGCTGGGCCCTGAAATGTGGTAGAGCATGAGGTGAAGAGTAGTCTATCTACCCAGGCAGTAGTAAGAGCAAAGGATCAAAGTCCTACAGTTGCTCCAAAGACAGACCAAGGACAGCCCTTCACAGCTGAAAGGTATGATGTTGGGGAGAATCGGCCTACCTCACTTCTCCTCCTCCTTAAAGATCTGTTCATTCTAGTCGGACAATCTTCATTTTCTAGAAAGCCAGCTGGATAGCACTCATCTCTTCCCAACACCTTGGTGAATGGTGTCACACTGGTAGCTTGAAATTACCTGGGGCTAATTAATTTGAAATTGGCAAACACCGAACTTCAGGGCTTCCCTTGCCCATCCCCCAGTTATTAAACATTTGCCAGCCCACAAATGGCCCAGAGTTACCAAATCATTCATTATCTTATGCTACTCACTACTGCATTTAGTGACTTTAATTTTTCAGGTGTCTTGTCTCCTACCCTAAATTCTGAATGTAACCCTAAGTATTTTTGTGACCATGGGCAATTGTTTAAAACTCTGAGTCTCAGTGCCCATATTGGTAGAATAAGGGAATGATTTCTATGGTGCCTTGCATAAAATCTCAGGATTCCAGAATCTTTTTAGGACAGAGTTTCCCTACCACACTTCCACCTGATTAGAATCCAGTGTAAAGTGTTTTACATGGTTATTTCCTCAAGGGAGGGAAGTGTTGAGTTTGTTTATACAAAAAGATTAGCTTGTCTTCAAGTAATGATTCTTTTTTATTGTTTCTTCAAGGATGACTGCCATGCAGAAGAGAAGTTAACAAATTCCCCAGGACTGAAAGGAGAAACAGTTTTGGGAGGAAAAAAGAAAAAGAAAAAGAGGCTTCTGTCATAAATATCAGATTCACAATGCCAATACACAGTGCTCATGCGAAAGACCATGTTTAATTACCTCAAATGAGCTACCTCAAGGCAAGGAGCAAGCATTTAGAAACAAGTGAACAACTAAGTATAATAGGAACTTTTTGTATGGAAAAGTAAGTACGTCTCAACAACTTGTTTAAAAGGGAGGAAGTATGGTGAAGACATTATAGATGGGAGGGTTCTTTCAGAGTGATGAAGAGCGGCAAGAGGACAAAGAGAAGCCTGAGACACTAAAAGGGAAACTTATAAATGCTTTCCTAGAATATCCGGACTGGTGTGAGTTTGTAATACCGGAAATGCAGATATTTCAGAAAAATACAGTGAGAAAAGCTGAATGAAGAATTTATAGCTGAAGTTAAAATATGATCAGAAAAAGAAAAACCTTGAGGAAATAACGAAGAAAATGTCTATAAAGTGCTCTGAATTCCTCAGAGATAAGCACTAAACAAACATCATTACCAGGCGTACATTTACCAACAACATCTGTCTATAAAAAAGGCAGTTCTCTGTCATACTAACTAACATTTAAAAAGAGCTCTTGAGGACTGAAATCATCTTTCTCAAGAGACCCCAAAAAAAAAAAACCTCTGATGATTTCCTCAGAAAAACATGGAGTCATTTTTAGGGGTTCTGGTTTGGTACGCTTGGTACAAGCTGAACACCTGTTCATCTGGGAATTTCTCCTCAAAAGGAAGTCTACCTCACAAACCTGCCACATATTATTCCATAAGCCTCTGCTCAGGAAAATTCCAGAGAACTAATCTGTGGTGGTTTTAGACTTCAAAGTCTTCCTTTTTGCTAACAGATTTCCTCCATTACCATTAGTGAATCTGGTACCTATTAGCACCCTGAGAAGGCCACACGTAAAAAAGGCAGCCACAGAGACCGTGTTCCTGTTGAAAGTCCCTGAGTTTGTCCCTTTGGTGAGTGTGTCATCATGGAGAAGGGAGAGGGGCCTGGGCAGGGCATGGCTGCTGTGAAGGCTGCCGTAGTCCTTGCATAGATAGCAAAGGACATCAGTCTCCCCGGGCTGCCTCTCTCATCTGCACAGAAAGTAATTTTTTAAGATCCTAGAACAAAAGCACTTATGAGAGCCTCTTTAGGTGTCAAAGGTTATTTTTCAAAAATCAAAGTGTTTTTGTTTCTTGTTTGAGATGGCATCTGGCTCTAACACTCAACACTTGCTTATTGTATGCATTCTGCTGACTTTAAAAATGCAAAATTTTAAAAATTTTTATATATTTTTTAAAAGATTTTATTTGTTTAATTGACAGAGAGAGTGAGATAACACAAGCAGGGGGAGCAGCAGAGGGAGAGGGAGAAGCAAACTCCCGGCCAAGCAGGGAGTCAAATGCGGGGCTCTATCCCAGGTCCCCGAGATCATGACCTGACCCAGAGGCAGATGCTTAACCAACTGAGCCACCCAGGCATCCTAAAGATGCAAAATTTAAAACTACACGTGATTTCCTTGACCAAGCTAAAAAGAACAGGCACAGTACCTGCCAAGCAGCCTGAACACACAAAGCCGAGGCAGGCCTGAGATTCCTAACAGAGCAAAAATCTGAGGTTAGGAAGGCACTCTCATTTCTCTTCCCTAAAGCCACTCATTTTAGCACTGATGACTTTCTTTTATTATTATTATTTTTTAATAAACATATAATGTAACCCCACCCCTCTCTCCCAACACTCCTCCCCCCCACCCCCCTCAGTTTGTTTTATGACATTAAGAGTCTCTTTTGGTTTGTCTCCCTCCCAATCCCCTTTTAAATGTTGAGTGTCTGTTAGTATCCCATTTTGCCCAATCTTTATTCCTCCATATCTGCCCCCCTTCCCCATCACTGGGAACCAAGTGGACATTTTGATATATGGCTATCCATTCTCTATATTATACAAAATACATACACATATATATGAAAAGGGGGACACGTGTGTGTGTGCATGTGTGTGTTTTCCAAAATCGTATCATAATATACACTAGTCTCTGCAACTTGCTTTTTCCACTTCATTGTACATTATGGGCTTACTCCCAGTTAGCACTAACTCCCTTTAACAGCTGAAAGGTATCCATAGTAATGGACATGTCTCAATGCATTTAGATGTGTCCCTATTAGTAAATATTAAGGATATTTCCTAAAAATAAATGTAACCAAAATACATATGTTGATATTTCTAAAGCATTCATGCTCATTAATGTGAACAAGCAAAATAAAAGAATATTTATGCTTTTAAATGTTCTTGATGTTACTGGAATACCTTCCTAAAGGTGTGTAGGGAGTGAACTTCCTATCAGCAAAAACTCAAGTGCTCATTGCACACATTCTCTCCCGCACTAGGCTTTTAACACTATTAATGTCCGCCAATCGAAGGAAAGAAAAACGGTATCTAATTGCTTGAATTTTCATCTCCTTGGCTCGCAGTGAGTGAAAGCACCTCTGCACATCTGTTAGCATTTATGTTTTCCTCTTTTATCCTCTAGTCTTATCCTTCACGAATTTTCCGTTGAGCTGTTTGTCTTCCTTATCTATTTGTAGGGAGATCCTGGTGCAACAGGATAGTAATCCCCTATCTGTCAGATATGCTTGAAATATGGTCCTCCCTCTGAGATTTGTCTTCTGTTTTTGCTATATATTTTTTATGCACAGAATTTTACCTTTACCTTTCTCCCTTTCATAGGCTCACGTCTCTTTACGTGGAACATTTGGTTTTCCTACTTTAAAGAACAAAATATATACCCCACTCTCATGTGTTCCTCGTTCCTCTCTTTTGCACGGAGCTTGTCCTCTACTGTCTGATGGACATGTAGCTTTGACTCTGTGTTGTTCAGTCTTCCCTCTGTAAGTCCTTCCTTCCCTCTCAAATGCTCTGCATCCTTCTCAGCTCTTCTCAGGCCTCCTCACTTCCAAGATGCTGAGCTTGAGGAGCTTGCTCACCTTGCTCCAAGAAAAAGCTCTGTTTGATCTTCTGGAATACTTTCATTGGTCAACCACTCCCTCTTGCTGATATACTAAAATGCTAGCTAGAGTTTGATATACAAATCCCTATGTCTGAATATGTCTTTAAGCCCTTTAGGGAAGAGACTGCATTATTTTATTTCTTGTTGTCCCTTATCCTGGCTTGAGCAAGTGTGTTCTTAGTAAATCACTGAGTGATGTCACCAGCGGAAAAAATTACACAGTACTCTCCAAAGGCTCCACCAGGTTGAATTCTGGTGTTCTTCCCCAAAAAGGCCATTGGAGGAAAGGCTGCCATACACACTGCTTCTCTTCATTCTGTCTCTCTCCAGCATCCTGAGTATAGAGCGGCCCTGGACTGACTCAGTTCTGTGTGCACTGCTCTAAGTATAATGGCGAAATCTGGTGCACTGAGAACCTAACAAGGCCACCGGCACAGCGTGAGGCCCCTGCTCCCAATCATCTGCATACCCAGTGATGTCTAGGTTTAGAACTCCAGCATCTAAAAAATGCATTAGCAAGTAATTTCCATATTCAAATTTGATCCATGACCGCCTGGGCCTATTATGGCTCAGGAAGCTGAGGACTGGCAGCCCGGGGACACACCGGCCACTGGGAGGTCCAGCCGGCCACTCTCGCCTGGCCCTGGTGTGGGTCTCCTAGGGAGACGGAGCCAGCGGTTGTCACCCCAGGCCTCACCCCAGGCCTCGGCTGCTCTCCCTGACACCCAGGGCTCCCTGGGGACTGTGCATTCCCACCCCATGCTGCCAGCCACCACCCTTGGACAGATCCTTGTTCTCGACTCATTCTGCCCTCCGAGTCTCCTGCTCTAGAGAGCAGAGGAAAGGGGAAATGGGGAGCTAGAGTAGAAGGGGGTGGTAGTGCTGGAAGCCCCTGAGTTCCCGGGGAACAGAGCACGGTTGTGGGCATTTCGGATAACTCCATGAACAGATGTGATGTGAAACCTGGCCTAGCGAGAGAGAAAGAAGGATGAGGCCCATGATAGAGAATGAAGTCGGCGATAATACTGGAATCACTGCAGCTCTTCAGGGCCAGACCTTGGGCCAGGAACCTCACAGGGAGTCGGGGCATTCCTTGGTCACTAATTCCCCAGAAGGGGGAATGTTGTGATGCCCATAATACAGACAAAACACAGACTCACTGAGGGTCCAGGGTCTTATCCCGGACCTCTTTGACTCTAGAAGTCCACGTTTATTTCAGTCTGCCCTGCTGTCAAGAGAATATTCCAGACCTCTTTATTCCTCACCTTACTGTGATCTGAGAGGGAGGAGGCGGCTTCAACCCCATAGCCTCCCACTCCCACCCCAGCCTCCCAGAAACTGTGAACGATGGTTGTGTCTACAGGCTCTGTGGCAAGTCCGCAGTGTGGGCCTGACAGGATGGTAGCAGGTGGCAGTGGGAGGCCCAGCGCTGACCGGCTGTGTGATCTCTGGTGAGTTACTTCATCTCTCTGAGCCTGGTACATCTCAGCTTTGTGCAAGTATTTGCCATTTTCCTCTTCCTTCTCCCCCTCTTCATTATCACTATTACTCCTACGACTGAAACATGGATACAACTCTTTAACATGCTTAACTTCCTCCAAGAAACACAGGTTTTTTGTTTTGTTTTGGGTTTTTATTTTGCTTGCAAGTGGCAAGGGGGAAATACTGAACAAACTCCAACTTCTCAAACTTTAACTCAATTCATTACAATGTGTCAGGGTAAACTCCATGCAATTCTTTTGGTTTTGTGTGCTATTTTCATATAAATAAAAACAGAAATCAGGAGGATTAAAAATGCTGTGACCCCTCTAGATTTAGCAAAGGCCTTGAATCCAAAGAGTCCCAAAGAGCCAGGTGTCCCCTCTTCATAAACCCTGCCCTGGGATGAGATGAAGATTTTAGAAAGGGCATTCATTCTTCTAGATCAGAGCATTTTGTTCATAATTTGCCACAGAGGCTCAAATAGACTGAAAGGTTCAGCACATTGTCCTGAAGTGTTTGAAATCTCCCAAGCCGATGCTCCCCTATCCTTGGACATGAACCTCAGAGCCCCATCTGGGGACTTACAAGGGCTTAGTCACTGAGAGTTGAGCTCCACCACCTCCCATAAGCTACCTGTTCCCAAAAAAGACCCTCCTCTGAAGCTCCCAAACCGAACCCTGCACCATCCTCTAGGACACATGGGAGGCAGGTAGGGACATGCAGGTCAAATTTCAACAGTACCCAGGCTCATCCTGCTTTCCCTGAGTCAACTCCCTCCTATATCACTGGGCTCTGGATGTGAGCAATACACTCAGAATATGGGCTCGGCCCAGAACACAGCTCAGCCAGCCTGCTGACTGCTGGATGTGGGTGGACGCCAGGTGTGCTGCTAGCATCTGCTTTTGGGGCCCAGGCCACAGGCTCCAGTCATGAACACTGATCATCATCAGATTGGCTTCTTCTTACTCTCCTCCTTTATCCTCAAATGAGAAGCTGTGAGGGGAAAGGGAGGTGTGTAATGTCTGACCATTCCAAATGCGACTTACTGGATTTGAGAACTGGCTTCACAAGTATTTGTGTATATATGTAATAGACATAATGCATGCATGCGCGAATGTATTAATGTACTGATTAGTCCATTTATTCATTCACTGCACTACCTCATTCTATTTTGTCATGTTAGTTGAGTACATAGGCTTTAAAGTCCAAAAGGCCTAATTTGAGTCCTGACTTGGTTTGTGTGTGACCCTTGACAAGTTACCTAACATTTTACCTTTTATTTACTTATTTTTTAAAATCATTATTATTTTTTTTTTTATGTTATGTTAGTCACCATACAGTCCATCATTAGTTTTTGATGTAGTGTCCCAAGATTCATTGTTTATGTATAACAACACCCAGTGCTCCTTGCAATCCATGCCCTCCTTAATATCCATCACTGGGCCAACTTATCCCACTATCCCCCCTCCCCTCCAAACCCCTCAGTTTGTTTCCCAGAGTCCACAGTCTCTTATGGTTTGTCTGTCTCCCCCTTCAATTTCACCCCCCCCTCATTTTTCCCTTCCTTCTCCTAAGAGCCAAGATGCCCTTCAACAGATGAATGGATAAGGAAGATATGGTCCGTATATACAATGGAGTATTATGTCTCCATCAGAAAGGATGAATACCCAACTTTTGCATCAACATGGATGGGACTGGAGGAGATTATGGAGTGAAGTAAGTCAAGCAGAGAGAGTCAATTATCACGTGGTTTGACCTAACCTTTTAAACTCCGTGTTCCGGATGCCTGCTGCTCTACCCACCTGCTACCTTCCGCCTGACTCTTTGTGCTCACTCTCTCCCCTGACCTCTCTTCTTAGTCCAGTCTCTCCTCCCTTTGTGCACTGTTCCTTCTGACTGCATGGTCCCATGGAAGCTGCTATGTGACTGCACTTCTCAGTCCATCCCCTGGCCTGAGGGCCAGGACACTTGACTCTGGGTGAAATCGCTGGGATTTGTAAACTTAGGACCAAAAAGAATGCCAAGTCAGTGTCACCCAGTGACACAGTGTCACAGTGTCAGTGTAGCCTAAGCTAGAAAACAAAAAAATTCAGATGCAGTGGGAAGGCATGTTTGGTACCCTACGAAAAAAACCTGTTTTTTATGGAGAGAGAGAAGAATGAAGCCAGCAGCCAGAGAAAAATATATACAACTGAGCAAGGGTAAGATATCTGAGAACATCAGAGTCCTGGCTTATAGCTACTCCAGAGGTCCCACCACAGTTCTGTTGTGGGTTCTGGTGAGATAGCTGTTATCCTTGTAATAAATTTGCCTTTTGCTTAAGCTAGTTCAAGTTGGGTGTCTATCTTTATAATCAAAGCAAGTCCTCATCACACATGGTTTATCTCACCTATAAAAGGCCATAGAGAATAACTCTAACTATATTCATGGGATTTTGATAAAAGTGAAATAAAATAATGTACATACACTGCTTTGTGGAATGCCTGGAACACAGTGAGCCCCGAGGAAATGCAAGCAGCTGTGGTGCTCGTGGTGGTGTCTGTCATCAGCTTTTTGTGAACATCTCAGGAGCCACGAAGTGGGCTGGCTTGCCAGTTTGCCATTCCTGAGCAACTGCTCCCCTGCCTGGGGCCAAGGGAAGGAGAAGCAGGAGTCCCACACTCAAGCTCAGAGTTCTGGATTCAAGCAGGACCAATGGGCTAGAGTTTCTATTGTCAAGTCTGACAGTGGCTGGTGACTGCATCCCCCACCTGGCCCCCAGGCCTCGAGGCGGTGACTTGGACAGTCACGGGGTCTCAGTGTCAGCCAATCTGGCATCTCCTTCCAACTGGCTTACATGCCAAACCTCGTGGCCAAACCTCCCATGCCTTCTATCTCCCTTTTTCTTCTCCATGCACCCCTTCCACAAACCCTCTTCAGCATTAGAAACCTAAGCAGAAGGTTTCTGTAAGATCCCCATCGTGGGGCTCCCCCTGCCAAAGCAAGTGGTAGCAGTAAGATGTGAACCCAGGCGATCTGTTGTCAGAAACTTGGCTTTTCCCCACTACTCTGTATTGCCTCCAGTATTATATAAGATGCATAAGAACAGGATCAGGCATGGAGTAATAATGATGTTCAGCAAATGGTACTGACTCAGAATAATAATTCATTTGTCCTGCTCTCCATAGGCACACCTCAGGTCTGCCACAGCATTAGACGCCCTAGGAATGCAGAGCGGCTGGAGGATAAAATGCATGGAGTGGAAGCAGTGCCGCTGCCCAGAAGGCACTGACTTCTCATGGGAGATCCCTGGGAGCCAATGATGATTACACTGCTCTTCAAACACTGCTTGCTGGATGGATCCCAGCTTGTTCGGCCCTTTGCCTCCGGGTAAGTTTCATCACATCCTCCCTCATGATCCTCCTCTGAATTCCAAATGTATTCAAGATGTTTAAAGAAAAGGTTATTTGAAAAGACACAGGAATCTATCATTGATCTTGGACACGCTGGGCCAGCGCACCTCTGAAGTACATCTCGGGATGCTAAGGAAAATGATGCAAGTAGTTTCACATTTAGTAAAGCAACTCAACAAGGAAAACTGGGTTCTCGTGCAAAATATCCAGAGCTAGAAAAGGTGGCCGGAACTGGAGCAGGACCTCATCAGACTGTAGCGAGCTGTTTTCAGTGTGGCAGGGTGTTCGTGGGCAAGGGCCAAAAAAAAAAAAGTTAACAGGAGGGATTGTGGAAAAGGAACATATTGTGTAAGTATAATGACAATGTTTCCCAGACCACAAATCTGAATGTAAACTCTGATAATTATGAATGTGTTTTCAGGGACAACGAAGCAGCATAGTTGAGAGTGTGATCATCCAGGAAATCTATGACATAAGGCTGTGAATATATATGAAAAGAAACAAGGCATGAACATTGAAAAGACATATAAAAATCACCGAGGCGATGAAGGAGCACAAATAGGAGACATCAAAGTCATTGAAAATACATTATAATTTTAAAAGACTAGACAACAGAGAAAAGAAAAAAAATCACGAAAGATAGGCTTCTAAGAAGATATCCTGTGGGATTCATAGAATGGCTTCCTCACACCTCACTGAGGCCAGGACTAGAGGACTAACTCCCTAGCAATACCACTCCTTCTAAGATTGTCCCGGCTCCACCACCCTCCTGAGGCAGAATCATCCAACTTTGTGGACAAGCCTACCTACCAAGTATGGCAAAACAGTCTTTCTGGAATATTCTGGACTATGCTATCTAAAGTTACTCCTTTTCTCCATGAAATGCCTTTCCCCAGCTTTGGAAGCTAGAAATGGCAGGAAAGGATCTCACACTAGCTTCCATTCTTATTCCACCGCTTGCCTGGATTCCGACGTTACTCCTGACTGGTTTCCCCACCCTCAGTCTTATCGTGTCCAGTCCACCCCCCAGTGGGGTCCCGGCATGGCCTGTCGACCCTTTGGATCTGACCACATCCTTACCCTTTTCAAAGCCTGTCAGTGCTTCCTCCTTCATCTACAGAAGGATTTCTACCCCCCTGGATGAGTACATGGTTATTCTCCATGCCTTCCCTTCCTCTCTCCCCTTCCCTTTCTTTCCCTCCCTTCCTCTCTTCCTCTCTCTCTTCTTTCTGGCCTTTTTGCTTTCTTCTTACCTTATCTCTTCAGGGCTCCTAGCCTTAACCTTGATCTGATCATAACACACTATGTTGTTTCCTATCGGAATGGCTTCACCCTTCCTGGAATTCTCTATTTAAATCTTACTCTGAATGACACCACTCAACATTTAGGATTCAACGTAGGTAGTATCTACTCCAAGAAGCCTTTCCTCATCATGCCACCAAGGCTGGGTTGGGGGGTTAGGCAGCCTTGTTTTGTTCTCTCCAAATACCCTGTATATATCTAAATCACCGAACTTGCTGTAACACACATATTTGGTAGCTTATGTGTCTGGTCTCCTCTAGTAGACTACAGTTTCCTCAATGGCAGGAAATGAACATTATTATTATTATTATATCTGCTATGCCTAGCATGAGGAACAGTACTACAGTGTGCACTGAGTAAATGTTAGCTGAACAAATGAGTGAGTGGGATTTTAAAAGGAGAACCTGTTCTTGGTAGCTAATAATAAATGATGGTGGTTCTGCTAATAATACTAGCTAATATTTATTGAGCATTCACTATGTATCAGGGACTAGGCTAAAAGCAAGACACATGCATTATTGATTTAACTCTCAGAATAGTCTCATAAGGTAGATATTATTTTATATCCATTCATGGTAGGTCATTATATTAGTGGTATCCACAATGAGTCTTATATCCCAATATCCACACTTGCATAGTCCTCTCTCTCACTGACTCTAGATTTGGCTTTGTGACTTGCTTTGACCAACAGAATTGCAAAATATGTGATACATACAGAGACTTGAAGAGTGACAGTACAATGGGCCTTGCCTTCTTGGAATGTTGCCGGTAACTATCAAGAAACTTGAGCCAGCCTCCTTGAGTATGGGCAAACATGCAGAATGGGCCCCACCTGACAGCCAGTAGCAACAGCTAGATATGGGAGTGAGGCCATTTTGGATTATCCAGGTCACCCCTGGATAGTCAGATGAGTGGCGCCATGTGAGACGAACCCAAGAATCACTCAGCTCATCCCCAACTCAAACGGCTGCCCCAAAGAATAGTGAGGAATACAATGGTAGTTGTTTCAAGCCACTAAGTTTTGGGGTGGTTGTTCCATAGCAGAGGTTAACTGGAATACATCCACCTTGGAAAAGGCTAGACATATCAGGCAAAATTGAAGTTAGAAACAAGAAGATGACAGAGGTAAAATTAAAAGACAAAATGGCACCGAGTTCTTTAGAGTTCTTTAATATAAATAAGTACCTTGCTGACGTAAGTCTTTCTTAACTTTCATACTGTTGGAAGCGTGCTGAACACAGAGGTGAGTTTCAGGCCCAGCCCTACTATCACTGAGAAGTTCTGTGAATGTGGCACATCACTGAGCCTCTGGGGAATTTGAGTTTCTTTGTCGGCAAAGTGGGGAGGTAAGTACCTATGTATATTCTACTGATTTCACAGGGCTGGTGAGAGAATCAAATGTCCATAAAACTGTCCAAATGGAGATATTAATGCTATTGGAATTAGTTAATAACTTTGGATCACAACAATTACTAACAACTCCTCCACAAACCAGCCCCAAAGCTGGTGGGACAGAGGAAGTTGCTAAAGAATGGAAAATTCAGAAGCTAAACTATCCATATCCTTCCGTGTACTGAATAATGTTTCTCCAGTAGGTATTTCAACATGTTTAGTGTTGGTGCTGTCTCATCATTTTCCTTACACAGTGCTCTTGAAATACCTTGTGTAACACTTTTTTCCCCCCAGTGTTTAAAATCCAGTGTCACACCCTCTCTTAAAGGTCAGGAGAATACCTGATCTCAAAGCAAACCCACTGGCCAGGAGTATGAGGACTTGGTCAGACTCTGCCTTGTCCCTTAACCCTGCTGAATCTGAGTCTCTGTTAAATATGAAGGTAACAGTGTTTACCAAAACTCCCCTAGAGGGGCTTAAGAGCAACAAATGTGATCATGTATGTGGAAGTGTTCTGAGATCGGCTACTCCCTGCACAAAGTCAAGGGCCCCATTGAGCAAAAAATACCCAATGTTTAGAGATATTTATTAAGAGGTATTTATTTATTTAGAGGTATTTATACCAATGACATGCAAGACACTGGGCTAAGTGGTAGGTTTGGCAGGGGAAAAATGGGGAAACTGACATATGAGGTATGAAGTAATTTACGTCTGGTCATATAATTAAGAAAAGGCCGAAAAATATTCCATATACCAGTCATCAGAAATGATGAATACCCAACTCTTGAATCAACATGGATGGGACTGGAGGAGATTATGCTGAGTGAAATAAGTCAAGCAGAAAAAGTCAATTACCATATGGTTTCACCTATTTGTGGAACACAAGGAATAGCATGGAGGACATTAGGAGAAGGAAGGGAAAAATGAGGACAGAGAAATCGGAGTAGGGAGAGGAACCATGAGACACTATGGTCTCCAGGAAACTGAGGGTTTCAGAGGGGAGGGAGCTAGGGGGATGGGTTGGCCCAGTGAAGGGTATTAAGGAGGGCATGGATTGCATGGAGCACTAGGTATTACATGTAAACAATGAATCACAGAACACTACATCAAAAACTAATGATGGACTGTATGGTGACTAACATAATACAACAAAGAAAACGAGTAAAAATAAATAAAATGTATGAAAGTGTATGTATGCTGGAATACCAAATATAAATATCTAGAATAAAAGATATCTGAATTTCAAAAGAAGAAGAAGAAGAAGAAGAAGAAGAAGAAGAAGAAGTGGCTGAATTGGATAGAAATCCTTATCTGCCTCCCTCCAAAGCCTGGGCTTCTTCCATAGTGCTGGGCAGCCTCCAAATGGAACCTTCTCAGTCTGCAGGAGAGCAAAATTATTGGCCAGGTAGTTTACCATTAAATGGGGTCACCAGCTTGTGGCTAAAGAAACAGATGATGAAATAAGTGCTGGGGGAGAAAATGCCTGTTTACAAACACAGCTTAATTAATTAGTCAACTCTGATGAGGCAGAAGAGGCGGGTTTCCAGATGCTTGACATGGGGAATTAATTAGCAGAAAGGCACCAGGCTTGGACTCCTGTCCAGAGCACATGGTGGATTTAAATGACTAAATTGCCTCAGTGTCCCTTACCTCAACTAAACTGTCCCTCAACTTAACTAAAGCCATTTGATTGGGAACGAAAAACAACAACTACCACCACAAAGAAAACAAAACAAAGCACCTCATTGAGAATGACAGCCAAACTGGAAAGGGGCTACCAACTAAAGCTACAAGTGAGGTCCAGAAAAGGAAGTCATCTCTAGTGTTTCCAGTTCATGTCACAAAGGGTCAGAAGTCACATTCCACTGTCACTTGGAAATTCCACATCTGTACCTAAATAAAATGGAAAACGAACCCGTAGCCCTCGAACTCCTGCCAGGCAAAGCCACTACCTTCATGTCCGCCATCTTGGCGGTTGCCAAACAAGTGTGTCTGGGAAAAGCTGAAGTACCAGGCCACTGGCTCCAAGTTCTGTGTCATTTTGCTTACAGGAAGGGTAAAAGGTTACTTAGGAAAGAGAACTCCTTTCACCCAAGTGACTTGTTGTAAATAGCAACTAGGTGTGAAATCTGTAGAAATCAACAAAATGGGGTTGGGTCAGCCCAGGAGAATAAATAATGGGGAACTAATATTTAATGAAAGGTGTACTGAACTCTGTGTGACTTTACAAATCAAAGTCACTTTTTAGGAATGGTTCCCTTCCCTTCTCCGCTTCTACGGTTCACATTTCCTGGAGTTCTAAAAAGCCTCCTCATTTGTTGTTTATATTTTCATCAGTGAATTTCCATGTATTCTTCAGTTGTTTGGGACTTGTCCTCTGCCTAATTAAGCAGAGGAAGTTAATGAGGTATGAAGTGACTTGTGCTCCAGAATAAGCAGAATATCACTCATGTAAAGAGAAGTAAGTGACGGGTTGGGGCAAAGAGTCAGGTGAAGCTTGAGGTTTGGAAGCCTGGGCAGAGGGCGGGGGGACAATCATGATGGGATTCCACAGGAGGGGGGCATAAATGCAGACTCTTGGATCTGGAGGTGATCTAGAGAGAATCGATAGGTTTCAACCAGGCTCTATATTAGAGTCACCTGTAAAGCTATTAAAGTGTGGATTTCTGGGGCTCCAGTGTGGCTCAGTGGGCTGAGCATCAGACTCTTGGTTTCAGTTCAGGTCACGATTTCAGGGCTGTGTCCATGTCGGGCCCTGCGCTCAGTGTGGAGTCAACTTAAAGATGTTCTCCCTCTGTCCTGTCCCACATTCGCCCATGTGCCCTCTCACTCTCTCATAAATAAATGCCAACTCCTGAACCCTGTCCTCGAGCCAGTTCTACTAGAATCTCTAAGCAGGATGAAATAGTAAATGTAAATAAAGGAGACAACAGCCTTATTTAAATACTCCCCAAGTGATTCTAATGGGCCACAGGATTGAGAGCCACTCCTCTCTGATGACCCCTTCATTTTACTAATGGGAGAAGTGAGGGAACACATCTGGAGAGGCAAAAGAGATGGTGTGGGTCAATGGTGTTAGGTGACAGTGCCAGGAGTTGTCCCGACCAGCTTCCTTCTTTGCTCACAGCTTCATTTACAGCTTTAGTCTCGCTTTATGGGAAAGGGAGCTGTCCCTGCTGGGCTCCTTCCCCTCATCAGGGGGGGTGAGACTAGTGGTGTTCAAAGTGTGGTCCCCAGACCAGCAGCATCAGCATTACTCGGGAACATGTCAGGAAGGCAAATTCTTAGGCTTCCCTCCAGACCGACTGAATCAGCAGTTGCGGGCATGGAACCCAAGAATCTGGGTTTTAAGCAGCCCGATGCATGCTGAAGTTTGCGAACCTCTGGTTTGGACTCTCATTTTTCAAGGGATCTTGAGAGGCAGGGTACAGAGTGGAGGTCATGATGGCAGGATGTTCATGAGCAACTGAGGTGGAAGGCTGGCAAGGTTTTCTCTAGATTAATCAAGGACCGCAGGATGAAATGTATCACCATATACAGCGAGGATTTTAATATTTACCCTGTGTCACCTGCCTGACTACAGCTAGCTGGTGAAAAGAAAATGCCTTTTGTTCCCTCAAAGAGATCTGATGCCAAACTGATTTGAAAATTTTCCGTTTTTGCCTATGACGGGGGTTTATTCAATACCCTGCCTCGTTTTAACTGCAATATTCCTATTTTCAACTCCTGATTATGTCTCACAATAGAGAATAAGAGAGATGAATTTAATAGTAAAAAGATAATCAACGTTTTATCTGCTGGAAGAATCTATTCACAACTCATAGCCCCGTGAGTGGCAGGAGCACCCACTCCCAAACCAACCCCATCCCGTTTCTCGTTCTTTCTTGGCTCAGGGCCCTTCTCAGCACCTACCGCACAGCTGTTGATATGAGGAATGTGCCAAAATGATGGAAGAGCTAGGTCACAGCAGATAATCCACTTATGGATAATAAAAAATGTGTGTCACACTTGGCTGACCGTGTCAGTTCTGAGCTGCTCTACATACATAAGAGATCCTTCAAACCCAAGAAAGATTCCAAAGCAAAATGAAAAACCCATACAATCTGGCCATGTTCTGACTCGTGTTTTAATTCATCCTAGAATAACAGGTCAAAATAAATTCTCTGACCAATAACTAGTTATTGATCATATGTCCTATGCCAGGCTCTATGTGAGAAACTGAAGGGGGGTATGGAAGATAATGACACAGATTCTGTTTTCAAGGAGCTTCTAATCAAATGGGGAACAAAGAAATGCACATATTAAAAAACAACTTGTAATGTCCCGTGTATCAGCTATGGTCAGCTAACTGGTATACCAAATAGCTTATGAAATGGATTATAACACATTATAATGGATTATAACTAGTTCATGTCAGTGTACTGAGATTGGTACAAGGTAGCCTCCTACATGCAATTATTGCGGAACCAGGCCAGTGGAGACTCTGGCATCTTCAACATGAAGCTTTCAGGACCCTATGGAGGGGTCTCCATCCCAGCTAGTCAGAGACAAAAGGAGCAGAATTGAGCTTATGTGGGAGGCTCTTATGGGGCAAGCCTGGAATGACACCCATCATTTCTGCTCAAGTTGCACTGGCTAGGCATCAGTCACATGGCCATGCCTAACTAAAAGAAGCTGGGACACAGAATCCAGTTGTACAGCCGGAAATAAGAGCAAACAAAATTTATTCAGTAAATAGCTATAGTCTCCACCATGTTAGGCATGATTGAGGAGGGTTGTGAACCGGGGGTGGGGAGAAGTTAACATTGGCCTTGTTTCATTATTTCCCACTATCATGTGTTACTTTTGTAATTTCTGAAGATTCCATACTCATGACACTCCCTTGATTTTTCCTAGAGCTCAAAAGAATACTGTACATGACAGTCCACTCCAGGAAGGAGTGTTACTGGGAAGCTGTGGCAAAATAAAGCAAAAGAGGGTAGCAACTTTCAAATGATGCTACCTTGACCTCTTTCTGTGCCTCCTTTTATCCAACAACTCTCTGCTTACTGCCAATGTGTGAAAACCACCTCAGTGTTGGCACTTAAAGGAAGTGATGGATTGTATTCAGGTCCCTGGGCCAAGAGAGGATCCAATAAGGCAGGACACCAACTGTTTTACTCAGCAAGAATGTTTGTTCTGGGGCCTGATGGGACGTCAATGCTAAAAGGAAGTCTTAAAACACAGAATATAGAGGAGTATGGGGAAAATCTCTTCACAATGAGAATGGGATGGTCAAACAGTCAGGATACTAAACAAGGATTGGACAAGGGGGGCAGGTATTTGCCTTATTCCCCTGATTTCTATAAAGAAGGGAAATCAATAGGCCCTCTTTAAGAACTCCTTCTGGGTGAAGAAGATTACCTATCTATTTCTCTTCCTCACTACTCTGCTAGCACTTTCCCAGAGAACCTTTAGTTCAGAGCCCTGAGAGGAGCAGTGGAAGATGGAAAAGCAGCACACATCGGGGCTTACACTTCCCTTCCTCGGTCTCACTGTTTTCTGCAAAGATAATTTTCTAGTTGGAATCAACAGACACAACAGCAGACAGAAGTAGAAATCAAAAGGTTGAGTGTGAGCACAGAAGATTTAGCAAATATGCCCTGAATATTTACCCTGAGAGAAAATATGCCCTTGGTTCCCTGAATCTAGCCATTTATTTGCTTTAAGCAAGACATTATGCTTCAAGTAGGCAATTAGCAGCTGTGAGGAAATGTGTCTGTGTTTGAGTTCCTGCACATTACACTGCATATTTTACACCTCTGGCATTTTATGATGGAATCATGAGCCCAAGAAGAACTTTCATGTACTGATACTTAAAATGCAAATATACATTGTTGTTCTTTAATTCATTAATTAATGCATTCAACAAATATTATTATATACCTATCAGGAGAGAGGCAATCATCTGGGTACTGGGGAGTGAGGTGAACATCCCAGTCCCTGCCCTCCAGAAGTTTACATTGTATGTAGGGAGGAAGAAAGACAATAAGCAGATCTATAATAAAATGGCAGCTAGAGAGAACTGCTAGTAAAAAAATAAAGCATGGAAAAGAGGATGGTGTATGATGTGATTCAGGGAATGTGATCCAGGAAGTCTTCTATACAGAGGTGACAGGTAAGCAGAGACTTGAACAAAGTGAGAGTCACATGACTATCTGAAGGAGGAGGATTTCGGGCAGAAAGCTCCATGAGGGCAAAGATCTTGCAATGAGATGTTCCTTGGAGTATGTTAGAAATAGCAAGTCAGCCAGTTCGGCTGGAGATGGGGACCCAAAGGAAGGGTGGCAGGAAAGGAGTCTGGCAGGGTTGGGATGAGACAGCCCACATAGGGAGGCTTTGGATCATCAGTGTTTGATGGAAACCCATTGCAGGGTTTTGAACAAGTAATTGATATGAATGGTTATGTTCTAAAAGGACCCCTTTGTCTGTGACCTAGAGAACTGACTATGGGGAGCAAGAGTAGATACAGAAGGCAAGTAAGGAGATGAGGGTGACTCTGATTGTGGTGGTGGCAATAGAGGAAGTTCGAATTGGTTAGTTTCAAGTTATGTTTAGAAGGCAGAGACAACTAGATTGCTGGTGAATTGGGTATCAGGTGGAGATAAAGAGAGGACTCCAAAATGACTCTGAGGTTTTGGGTCTCAGCAATGGGTGATATGGTCTACAGGGACCCTACGAGGAACAGTGATTAGGCGGAGGCCATGATGGACACGGATGCCACACAGCCTGAGAATGACACGGATCTACTACTTACAAGCCCTACAACTTCAGGCAAGTTATCTCTGTATGTCAGTTTCATCTTCTGTAAAATGGGGATGTTAATAATACCCACCTCGTAGGGTTGTTATGTAGATGAAATAAGTTAATGCCTGTAAGGCACTCAGAACAGGGTCTGGGGTTAAAAAAGCTCTCAGTAAATACTGGCTAAAGTGAATATGGAGGGCAGGAAGTAGACATGCAGAGAATATCAAGAGTTTGATTTGGGACAGGGTCATCTGAGTCACCGGTCAGAGGTCCCAGCAGAAATGTCAGTAGGGTAAGCACAAGAGTCTGAGTCCAGGTGAGAGTTCCAGACTGGAGATACATTTGAAAGAGATTAACATGCAGAAGACTTTGCAGGTCAAGGGACTGGAGAGTATAATCTTTCCTTCATCCAGGAAACATAGGTGATAGAGAAGCAATGATTATATTCTGGAAGCTAACAGAAAAAGGGAGGGTGGTAGAGTGATGTACAAGAGGAGGAGCTAAATTAGACTTGGGGGACAGACAAGATTTCCCTGAGCAAGTGAGGTTGATGTTGAACCCAGAGGTAGAACTCCCATTCATAATTATGCTCACTGCTCTCTTCGTATATTTTTAGTCATAATGCTCATGGCCCACACCAAGCAGCTTAAAAAACAAAAGTACAGAAAAGGACAATGAGAAAATCAGCTGTGTACCTATATACATTTCCTTAAGAAAAACATCAACTGGTCTTCTTAACCGAGATGTTTGGTCTTCAGCAAAGTGTTGGCTTCTACCAGAGGATGGAAATGTCAGAATTTCCATACATTTTGCACTTGTTGCAAGAAATAGTTCATGGCTTAGTCAGCATTTTCTCAAAATGAGAACAATAATCACGACACAGGGCTTTACCTAAGCTAACAAATCATTATCCCTTATGACCTATGTGTAAACAGGAACCAAATGAAGAGTTTTACTAGTTTTCTTCCCTGTTCAGGACATTAGGCCCTTAATACCTACATAGAAGCTATATATACAAAGAAGCCTTCACAAATAGTCCACCAAACATTTCCACACTCTTTTCCCTTTCCCTTCCACCTTGTGTACCAAATAAGCAAAATTCCTTCTGCACCAGTAAATTGTTTCACTAACTCCAACCGAGTTCTCTTAAGAGTCTAGGCCAAAATGATGTCACAGGGCTGTAAGTAAGTGTGCAGGTCTGTCTGGCAAAGGGGATTTAAAAGACATGAGATTAGATTTCCCACTGAAGTGGAAAGAAAGGTTTCTACTCTTCAGAAAGTCCTGCTGTCATCTTTCTGCTGTCCCAGATGGTGAAAGTTATGTACTCCTTGACCTGAGCCAAAGCCGATATAAGAGAAAACAGACAAGCAAGACCTGCTCAAAGAAACTGAGCAAGAGCCCATCTGCGATGACTTTAAGTACAAAAGATATGACAAGGACACCTTCCCTGACCCTATTTTCTACACTGCACTTTACAAGGTAACTAAAAAAAGTCTCTTAAGAGACTAGTCCAATGTGTCCCACAATTCCTAGAAATGGCAATAACACATTTAAAGGACTGGGAACTTGTTTTTTTGTTTGTTTGTTTGTTTTGCTTTGTTTTGTTTGTTTGTTTTTGCAAGTAGTAAACCAAGGCCAATGCCCATATGCAAACGTAAGTATTCCATGCTGAATGAATGGGGATGGACATGCATTCACCGGCAAAAGGAAGATATTGGCAGAGGCAATCACAGGGCACTGATCACTGAAAATAATATTTGGGAAAGGCCATGCTTTCTAAACAGAGTCAGAGCTGGGGTTTGTGGTTTTCAGCCTGCCGCACCCCGCTTCCCCATCAAAAGCACGAGAAAGAGTCTTTTTAACTCTCAAGTTAAACATACCTCCCGAGGTGTAGGAGTCCCTCTCCACTTATGGGAGGGCACTTGAGCTCTCATTTGAAAATGGTTTGGTCTTAAAAATGCATGAATCAGGGGCACCTGGGTGGCTCAGTGGGTTAAGCCGCTGCCTTCCGCTCAGGTCATGATCTCAGGGTCCTGGGATCGAGTCCCGCATCGAGCTCTCTGCTCATCAGGGAGCCTGCTTCCTCCTCTCTCTCTCTGCCTGCCTCTCTGCCTACTTGTGATCTGTCTCTGTCAAATAAATAAATAAAATCTTAAAAAAAAATGCAAGAATCAGAGAACAGATGTCAGCCTTTAACAGTGAAGAACCACTTGGCAAATGGGGGTGGAGGGAGCATCTAGTAAGTAATGTTAACCAGAGAACGTCTACTCATGGTGACTTTAGTACAGTAAGACCCTCCTGCCCCTCTCTATGGTAATGGAATGGACCTGAATTTTCTAGACATAGGACATAACCCCTCTCTTACCCCAATTACCCTATTTCTGGCTCCTCTATATTGGACAGCCAAGGATGAAGATAAGCCCCTCTTTTTGTCTTTGTTCTACCCCACGGGAAAAGGAAAGGAAATAAAAGATGACATTTATGGAATATCTCCCATCACCCAAGCCCCGAGGAAGGTAGGTGTATATATGTGTATGGCACACACACACACATACAGAGGTTAAGTTATATTTTCTCCCTTTTATTGAGAAGGGAACTGATATTCAGGCAAATTGAGTAATTTGCCCAAAGTCACCAGCCAATACATTTCAGTGCCAAGGATGTAAACACAGTTGTCTCCCACATAGCCACATTTTTTCCAGAGGTCTGGTTCTGAGCATTCCCATCCTACTAAAGGCCCCAGTAAAATTTCAGGAACAGTGCTGCCGGATTCACATACTGTGGCAACCAGTCAGAGCAGACCCTGGTTCCAGACAGTGCCTCGGACAGATCATAAAAATAAAAAGATTCTGCAGTGGTAAAGGTAGTAAAAGCTGTCCCAGTGTCCACAGACACTGAGGTCTGCTCTAAGACCAGATAAATTCTGCAGTTCTTAGCAGTCACAATGTTGATAGATTTTTCATACCTGAAGACTGCTAATGGGTCACTTCAACGTCCCATTTCCTTTAAAGTTCCCACACGTGTTCCACTTACTGCCTTTTTAATCATCCTTCTGTTTTCCAACAGACTCACCAAGTTCTCTTTTAACTTCTATAAATTCTGCAGTTTTCAACAGGACCCAGCCCTCCAGGAAGACTGGAAAAGCATGGTATGTTTCGGGAGAAGAATGTCTCCATCAGTACTCAGAGTGCTCTTATCAGAAGGCTACTGTCCTCTGCTGGGGTTTCACACTTCACTTCCCTGCAGACATTCACTTCCCATCTCTTGGCTGTTTCTCCCTCTCACTGTGCCTCCTTTCTTTTCCTCTTCTCCTTTGTCTAGTCCTTCCCTCTTCATTTTTCGTTCTCCCTTTCACTGCTTGAATCTCCCATGTTCTTTTCCTTCACGTTCTTCATCTCTTATCCTTCACCCTCTCTTCCTCCATTTTTACAGGCAGTTCAGTTGAATTGAAAACCAAAAAACCCAAACAACAGATGGGGGGTTACACAAACCTGAGTCAAAGGCTACTTCTTCTACTTAGCACACCCTTGGATAAGTAACCATCCTGCCCCTTCCTTCTGTCTTCCTACCTGTAACATGTGGATATCAGATGCATGCATGTATCGTAAATGACAGACTGTGTGTAAATTCAGTTCAGGCCTCTGAATGCGAGTAGGACATTTAAAAATCATAGGCAAAGCCCCTATTTCTGTCCTGTCTCCTGTCCCACTGTTGTTAATCCAACCTTCTCTCCCACAACCCCACCTTCTCTCTGTTCCTCCCCATAGCTGTTGCCCCTGGTTATTGCTCATCACTCCAGCTCATTCCCCTTCACTATGTGATGGGTTCTCTTTGGCTGACTTCTCCTCATGGTCTATGTTCCTCTAGTCTGAGTCCACTTTCAAGTGTAAATAATTAGACACTATAGAATGCTGCATGTAGACAAAATGTTCAGGCATCTTAGTGACATGCTGCTTTTAAGGAATGACAGTAACAACAATATTAAACACTCCTGAACCATTATTAATAATGGCCAAAATTAACAGGACAGGAAACAACAAGTGTTGGAGAGGATGTGGAGAAAGGGGAATGCTCTTAAGACTGTTGGTGGGAATGCAGTTGGTACAGCCACTTTGGAAAATAGTGTGGAGGTTCCTCAAAAAATTAAAAATAGAGCTACCTTATGACCCTGCAATTGCACTACTGGGTATTTACTCCAAAGATACAGATGTAGTTAAAAGAAGGGTCATATGCACCCCAATGTTCCTAACAGCAATGTCCACAATAGCCAAACTGTGGAAAGAGCCAAGATGCCCTTCAACAGACGAATGGATAAAGAAGATGTAGTCCATATATACAATGGAATATTACTCAGCCATCAGAAAAGATGAATACCCAACTTTTGTATCAGCAAGAATGGGACTATGGGAGATTATGCTGAGTGAAATAAGTCAAGCAGAGGAAGTCAATTATCATATAGTTTCACTTACTTGTAGAACATAAGGAATAGCATGGAGGGTATTAGGAGAAGGAAGGGAAAAATGAAGGTGGAAGTCAGAGGGGGAGATGTACCATGAGAGACTATGGACTCAGAAAAACAAACTGAGGGTTTTGGAGGGGAGGGGAGAGGGGGGATGGGCGAGCCTGGTGGTGGGTATTAAGGAGAGCACATATTGCATGGAGCACTGGGTGTGATACATATACAATGAATCTTGGAACACTGAAAAAATAACAAATAAATAAATAAAAAGAATAAGTAGCTCAGAGCCAAGGAATGGCCAGGTTGCCCTATACCTCCAGGAATGAAATATATGACTGAGAAGGAGCATACGCAGTCAGTAGGTTGAATAGGTAATGACCATACTCATTACCTACCTGAGAGCCAGGAGATAACAGAGTTGTTTTTTTTTCATTGGAAGTTTTTAAGATTTGGGACCAATATTAACCATGAGTTCTTATACCAGGCTACTTTTCAATGGATATAATTCTATCGTAAGAGGCAGCACTTAGGAGGTAACCTTCCGCCAAAACTTCAGAGAAACTTTAGAGAGTTCTTAGCCTGACCTGGCCATTTCCATGTCTCAGGCTTTTTTTGCCTTTATTTTGAATTCCCAGCTTCCTTTTGCCCTTGTCTTTACTGAGCTCCATCCTGTTAGTTTCTGATTACTTGTCCAATTTGTTGAGGTCATTTCCAATTCTAATCGCATCCCCCAAGGCTTTAGCCTCCACTTTAAATTCAGTCTCATCTGTGAACTTAATGAGTGTGCTGTTGCCGCATCCAAGGCACTGATGACAATCTTAACTAGAAGTGGATCCAGGACTGAGCCCTGTGTGACACCACATTTATGTGTTTACTTGTCAAAAGAAATGTATGTGCATGGGCTTTAACGAGTTCAGTTTAGAAAACAGAAGCCTCTCTCTTCAGAATCTGGGGTCACTCAGGTAGAATTTGTGACATTTCTGGCAATTCAAGGCTGGAGCTCCACACCAGTGAAATGAAATTAACCAAAGTCACTGCTCAAAACGTAACTTTCTTTCTTAAAAAAACCCACCACCACCAACAACAAAAAAACCCCATTGTTTTGAACATAAAAGTCACTACCTATCTTCACCATTCTTCCCCAGGAATCACTCATATGCACACTCTGCCCTCCTGAGGGGGGAGCTGGGCAGGGAGAGCAAGGCCTTGGCTTTTCATTCCGTCTCTGCCATTCAGCAGATGACCTTGGGTGGACCACCCAACCTTGCAGCCTGGACCTTATCCTCATTGGCAAATGAAGTGCTCCAATCAGATGACCGCAAATGTGCATTCCAGATCTGAGAGGCTGGGACTATCTCTTAATTAAAGGTCTAATTATTCTCAGTGGCATATTACTATACACATTCTTTGCTTTCCCATGACATTCAGATATAATATGATAACTTTGTGAACACATTTAGAAAGGGTTAGACTAGCTCTGCAAATAGTCTAGAATTTGCTAAAATCCATATTTATTTGCTTCTGTATTCCTTCTTTATATAGTCCCAAATACTTGAATGCTAGCTATGTGTGAGATGCTCTAATACTTGTCAATTTCCTTGTGAATATTCTAACAACCAATATTCTGTTTCAGATTTCTCCCTTGAAAAAGGAGGAAACTGAGCTTTATGATTGTGTGGAGTCACAGAGCTTGCTTGTGGGTTTGTAGGGCTTGAACTTGGGTTCCTGGCCATGGAGTTCTATACCTTTTCTATATGTCATGCTCCCCTGGCCTCTTGACTTAGTGTTCATTCAGTATAGTATATACTATAAAAGAAATATTATCAATTACATCAGCAATCAACTAAAATTCCTCCCTGCACTATGTAAGGGCATCTGTTTTTCAATGATGAATGATAATCAACTCAGCTCCTGGAGACAAAAGTCAATTTTCTTACACTGGGGATATGTAAATTATTCTCTTTAAGAACAATATATATATACAATGGAATACTATGCAGCCAACAAAAGAAATGAAATCTTACCATTTGCAACGACATGGATGGAACTAGAGGGTATTATGCTTAGCGAAATAAGTCAATTGGAGAAAGACAACTATCATATGATCTCCCTGATATGAGGAAGTGGAGATGCAATGGGGGTGGGGGTTTAAGGGGGTAGGAAAGGAA
This sequence comes from Taxidea taxus jeffersonii, assembly GCA_003697995.1. Classification (NCBI taxonomy): domain Eukaryota; kingdom Metazoa; phylum Chordata; class Mammalia; order Carnivora; family Mustelidae; genus Taxidea; species Taxidea taxus. The sequence continues at coordinate 4,037 of RCUC01139199.1, read as the reverse complement.
TAAATGAAACAAGATGGGATCGGGAGGGAGACAAACCAAAAGAGACTCTTAATGTCATAAAACAAACTGAAGGGGGTAGGGGGAGGGGTGTTGGGAGAGGGTGGTGGGGTTACATTATATGTTTATATAAAAATTTTTAAAAAAATTTAAAAAGAACAATATAAGGCTATTTTCTAAATATATTTGGCCCTAAGTCTGGAAAACAATAATAATTTTTTAAAAGTCGGCCTGGAGGGAGAGTTTCTGCCCCTGGCCTTGAAGAAGCAAACAGTAATCTATCAACTGCCTATGGAGAAGGGCCACATGGCCAGGAGCTCCATGTGGCTTCTAAAAGCTGAATGCAGCCTCTAGCCAATACTCAGTAAGAACTTCAGTTGAAGAGCCACAAGCAAGTGAACTCTGCCAACAAAGCAGAATAAGCTTGGAAGCAGAGTGGTCCTCACTTGAGCCTCCAGATGAGAACACAGCATGGCCAGCCCTTTGACAGCAGTGTTCAAAGACCCTGCGGAGAAAACCTAAAGACAAGCCTGGCCTCCTAACCCCTCAAAACTGAGATAATAAGTGTGCTGTTAAAGCCACCAGGTTTGTGGGAACAGCAACAGGAAACCAATATAATTGTTATCTCTATTTCATGCAACAGGAAAACAATTTTGGAGAACTTAGGCCAGTGAGCTTTTGAGAACATCAGTAACTTTGTTCAAGGTTACATAACCAATAAGCAATAGAACTCATATTTAAACTTAAGTTTCCCTAAAGCTCAGGGGTCATATGCTTCTCAATACATCATGCTGCCTTTCATTGTTTTTCTTTTCATTGAGTGGCATTACTACTGATGGGATATTAACACATATAGGGTTATAATGTGACTTCTGGCAGTTATAAATCAATAATGTACATGGTCTTGAAGTTACAAATTAAATAACTGAAATATTTATTTCTTTCCCCATGCACCCCTCCCTGGCCATCATGTTTAGGAATGTTTCCCACTTTTCACTTCTGAGAGAGAGGAGAAGAGGAGACAAAAGAGGTAGAGTAGGATGGAGGGGGCTGTCTTACTAGCATTGGAGAGAGGTTCTCATCCACTCAAAGGGGGAATTAAAGGAATGTCTTCCAAAAAAGAACTGTTCCAACTAGAATAAAGCTCTGAGGGTCACAGTAATGAGCCTCCCACCAGGAATACTCCAGAGGCAGGAGCCTAGAGCTATGAATAAGGTTCCATACTTTGGGTTAATGCTGGGTAACAATGAAACCTGTAGCTTTGCTTCAATACAATTGGTTTGAGTTGGATGAAAGAAAGCTAGCAGAGGGCTGACTGAGCTTGACAAGTCAAGGAGCACTGGTTTCAGATATCTTAGGAGCTGTTTGTTTGATGTAGATCATAAAGGCTGAAATTTCACTGGTGAGGCTTGGCTAGGCCTGTCTGCTGTTGGGCAGACTTGGACTGTACTTTACACGTGCCTCAGTTAAATTACTGGAACAGTAGTAAAATAGGTGCATCAAAATTTTGACATGCCAAATTACATGGGAGCATATAGGGGGTAGGATAAACCTTAGCTCTTTCTAGTCCATCATAATGCTCCATTTATAAAGCACAGCATCAGAAAGAGCTCAATAAACAGTTGAGAACCTATATCATGCCAGGCCCAGGGCCAAGTGCTATGAGGAAAGAAAGGGTGAGACAGATACAGTTCTCACTCTCCCAGAGTCTATAATCTGGTAAAACAGAGGAGCATGCACATCAATAACTAAACAACCTTCTAGACACTTGGAATTTGCCATCTTTAGAGCAAGCAATGGTGAAAGGCACAGTCTGTCCCAGATTTAATGCAGTCAATTAGATGACATTAAGTCATGAAAGACCAGGTGGCAGGTGTGAAAGACCTAAGGGGACAGATTGTCATTTGCTATAAGAATTTCTAAAATTTCAAATTCCCTCCCACTGTCACAAAGAAAACAACTTGTCCTTTGATGAAAGAACTTATTGCAGTTACCTCCTATGATAAAAGGAAGGGTCTAGTCGAAAAGGGATATGACATCAATGAATATTTCTGGACTTTATCATCTTCACCTTCCAAGTAAAAGGCATGCACAGGCAATGTGGAATGAGGACTTTAGAATATGCCTAACAAATCCCTGCCCTGGAGGATCTTGTGATCTAGTTAAGGAAAACTAAATTACATGCTAAATTGAATACCTAAGAGGCATAACAGATATAGAAGCCTCATTGTTGAATCTCCTTGAGAGCCCAGTATCTCCTTTCACTTGTTAGGAGATTGGTTTTACCATTTTTGCATTGTGTGGTTGACATCAGAAGGGAGAGTAGAAACAGAGAGAGGGATGAGAAGAAATGACCAGGGAAGACGAGCACAACAGACAAAAATACTAGCTTTAATTAAACACCGGTTTGAACCTGCCTCTGCCACTAATTTAAATTGTATGTGGACGGGCATATTACCTACTATATTTGAGCTTGCTTTCCTCATTTGGAGAGCCTGTTACGAACTTTGCCAGAAGGTTATTAGGAACAGACAAGATAATATATGCATAGCTTGGTAGCATGATAATTCACAGAGAGTGGACACTCAAAAGTTATTATTATTATTTTTTTTTTGAAGGAAGGAATTAAGGCAGGAAGACAGGCAGAGAAGACAGAAAACAGAAGGAGGAGCACTGGCTTTTTCTCAACTGGCTAATTTTCCTTGATTATTTTAAGGCTTTCGCCTTCTGGGATTTATCTACCTTCCTCTTTCACTATAGAGGCTCTTTTAGCAAGAGGCCAGCTGGTGCTGAGGACTGATTGCTCATGATTCCTTGGAGAGTTCCACAAGATTATAGGTACTTAGTGATAAAAAGCCATGGTAAAATATGTTTGGAGAAATGCTACAGCAAAATTAAACAATTTTCTTTATTACAGGAACTTTAAAGCCTATATTTTTCCCACGTGCATTTTAATTTTTCAAGATGATGATATACAGTGGACAACCTCTCCCAAATGAACTTAATAGGAACCAGTTTTTCACAGTGGATCACATGAGGCTAGATTGCCATGGACTACCCATCAGAAATACTGACTTAGATCAAGAGAGCACAATGCCTGTATGGGGAAGAAATAGAACTGTCTGGTGGGGAAAAGTCCCCAGAAGAGGTGGTTGGAAAAATAATCCTGAACAACCCCATCTTCCCCATCAATCAAGCTGAACTAATCATTCAAAGCTCTAGCTCTCTCATTTCTCATTTGAAAAATGAGGGGCTGAAGAAGCATATTTTAAAGTCCTCTTTTAGCTCTAAAAGTTTAATATTTCCATGTGGATGTGAACTACATGATTAGGCCTTCAAAAATTATACACATCCTTTACAATGCCCTTCTTAGATCACCAGCAATTCACTTCAATGAAGCTTTCACCAAGAACCCACCACCACGTGCCATGCTCCGTGAGAGAAGCTCAGAACTCTTTGGTTCTTTCAAAGGAATGTTAATGCAAGGACTCTCCTTATGAACAAAGTGGAAATGAAAAGAAATCACTTTGGTTTGGCATTCAAGGCCCTCCAGAGTCTAACTATTTGTAGTCTTCATCTCTCAGTAATCCCTCGCCAACTTCATGCACTCACTGCTTTCCATTGTTATGTGTGGAAGGTTCCCTCCTATTCCATCACTCTGCTTGTCTTCCTATTACACTGTCCCTGTGCTTTTTCCTCCTTTCACAGTGTTACCTTACCTGCAAACCTATTATTCCTCCTCTGTCAGCATAAATTCTGTTCTTCCTTTTGGATGCAAGGCAGATCATAAGAAGTCTCCCTTGACCCCATAGGAGGGACTCTCTCTCACACACACACTTAAAATTCAACAGAACTTAATGTGTGCACTCTTATGAAGATGAGAGAAGATTCCCTTTACATGCATGTTGACTTGTCTTTCCAACAAAATCTTAAGGGTTGGAGATTCCATTCTTTCCTCTGGAGTTCTGAACAAGGAAATATATCCATTGCCATCAGTTGACAAAGAGAAAAAACTTCTCTTCTCCGACTTCATTCAGTTC
>RCUC01139198.1:0-90166 GCA_003697995.1 Taxidea taxus jeffersonii | reverse complement strand
TTTTTTTTTTTTTTTTAAGAGAGGAGAGAGTATCAGTGGGAGTGGGGTGGAGGAGGAAGGGGCAGAGGGAAAGAGAAAATCTCAAGCAGGCTCCAGGACCAGCTCAGAGCCCAATGTCAGATTTGATCTCACAACCCTGAGATCATAACCCAAGCCAAAATTAAGAGTCAGATGCTTAACCAACTGAGCCACCCAGACGCCACTAAGAGTCATTTTTTTTTTTTTTTAAAGATTTTATTTGTTTATTTGAGAGTCAGAGATCACAAGTAGGCAGAGAGGCAGGCAGAGAGAGAGAGAGAGATGGGGAAGCAGGCTCCCTGCTGAACAGAGAGCCCGACGAGGGGCTTGATCCCAGGACCCTGGGATCATGACCTGAGCCGAAGGCAAAGGCTTTAACTCACAGAGAGCTACCCAGGCGCCCCTAAAAGTCACTGTTTTTAAGTGTACAATTCATAATACACAATCTCTTCCCAAAAACAGAACACAAGGAAATACTTTCCAACTCATTTTATGATGCTAGTGTTACCCTGCTACTAAAACTAGACAAAGGGGCTCCTGGGTAGCTCAGTGGGTTAAAGCCTCTGTCTTCGGCTAAGGTCATGATCCCAGGGTCCTGGGGTCATGATCCCAGGGTCCTGGGATCGAGCTACGCATCGGGCTCTCTGCTCAGCGGGGAGCCTGCTTCCTCCTCTCTCTCTGTCTGCCTCTCTGCCTACTTGTGATCTCCGTCTGTCAAATTAAAAAAATAAAAATAAAAAAAAATAAAACTAGACAAAGACAGACCCCCCCACTGCCAAAATAAATTACAAACTAATGTACATCATTAATATAGACACAAAAATCTTTAGTCAAATAATAAACAGAACTGAGCAATATATAACAAGAACTACACACCATGACTAAGTGAGGTTTAGTCCATCGATGCAGCAATAGTACAATATTTGCAAATCAAGGTAATCCACCATATTAACCAGCTAAAGACAAAATGTAATTACATCACTTGATGCAGTAAAACCATTTGTTAAAATTTAACAGTCATTCATGATGGAAAATTCTCAGAAAAAAAGGAATAGGAGGAAACTTCTTCAGTCAGATACAGCTAACGTTATACTTGATGACGAAAGACTGAATGCGTTCCCCCTAAGATCAGGGAAAAGACAGGATGTTTACTCTCATCACTCTTACTTGACATAGTTCTGGAAGTCCTAGCCAGTGCAATATAAGGCAATAAAAGGAAATTAAACACATACACAGACTGGAGAGGGATAAATAAAACTTCTTTTTTGTAAATGACATCACTGTCTACAGAGAAAAGCCCAAGGTATCTACCAAAACAAACAAACAAAAAACCCCAACAAACAAACTCGTTTTGTACCAGTAAGTGAATTTAGCAAAGTGCTAGGATTCAGGAGAAACATAACAAAAATCAGCTGTAATTTCTATACATCAGCAATGAACACAATGACACCAAAATTAAAAAGATAACACCAATTGCAATTGCTAACCCAAAAATGAAATACTTAGGTGTAAATCTAACAGACAGGACACTTACGCTGCAATTTGTCCCCCCTCGTGGACACCTGTAACCACAGATAGTACCAGACCCTGTATGTACTGTTTTCCCTACACTAATATACCTACGATAAAGTTTAATTTATAAATTAGGCACAGTAAGAGATTGACAACAATAACTAATAATAAAAAAGAAAAATTATAATATATACTATAATAAAAGTTATGGGAAAGCGGTCTCTCTGTTTCTCAAAACATCTTATACTCTTCTTCTTGCGATGATGTGAGATAATAAAATGCCTGATGAGAAGTAAGTGAATGACACAGGCATTGTAACGTAGCATGAATCTACTATTGACTTTCTGAGATGCATCAAGAGGAGGAGTGTCTGCTTCCAGACTGCAGATGACTGTGGGTAATTGAAACTGGAAGATGGGGGGCAGCAGGGGGTGGGGGACTACTGTACTATAGTAATGGACTGGAAAACTCGACATAGTAAAGATGTCAGTTTTTTCCTAAATTGGTATATGGGTTCAATGCAACTCCTGTCAAAATCTGAGCAGGGGTGCCTGGGTGGCTCAGTGGGTTAAAGCCTCTGCCTTTGGCTCAGGTCATGATCTCAGGGTCCTGGGATCAAGTCCTGCATTGGGTTCTCTGCTCAGCGGAGAGCCTGCTTTACCCTCTCTCTCTGCCTGCCTTTCTGCCAACTTGTGATCTCGGTCTGTCAAATAAATAAATAAAATCTTGAAAAAAAAAATCAGAGCAATGCTTTTTTTGTAAATTTACATGGAAAAGCAAAGGAATTGGAATAGCTAAAATAATCTGTAAAGAGAAATAAAGTGGGAGTAATCAGTCTAACCAATTTTAATCAAGCCTGTGAGATAGTGGTAGAAAGACAGACACATAGATCAATGGAACAGAAGAGAGAACAGAAGAGAGAACCCAGAAATGGATCCACATAAATATGCTCAACTGTTTTCTGACAAAGGTGAACATGCAAAATTCAATGGAGGAGAGGCAAGCTTTTAACAAATGGAGCTAGAGCAACTAGACATCCATAAGCAAAAAAGTTAACTCTGATCTAAGCCGCATATCTTGCACAGTAATCACCTCAAAATGTTTTGTTTTCTCTTTTTGTATTTTTATTATTTATTTGAGAGTGAGCGAGCGAGCGAGAGCAGGAGCAGAGGTGAGGAGCAGAGGGAGAGGGAGAAGCAGGCTCCCCACTGAGCAGGGAGCCCTATGTAGGACTCAATCCCAGGACTCTGGGATCATGACCTGAGCCAGAGGCAGAAGTTTAACCAACTGAGCAACCCAGGTGCTCTCTCTTTTTTTGTTTCTTATTTTCTCAATTTATTTTATCAAAGTGTATTGTTGACTTAAGTATAAAACCTGAAACCATAAAACTTTTAGGAAAAAACTTCAACAGAAAATTTCTGGGATCTAGTCTCGGCAAAGAATTCTTAGACTTGACAGCAAAAACATGATCCAGGAAAGGAAACCTGATACACGGGACTTCACCACAATTAAAAACTTAGGCTCTTCAAAGACCCTGCCAGGAAAATGAAAAGACAAGCTAGAGACTGGGGAAAATATGTGCAAACCATGCATCCAACAAAGGACCAGTAGCTCAAATCTATAAAGAACACTCCACATTCAAGTTAAAAAGCAAACAATCCAATCAGAACACAGGCAAAAGACATGAAGAGACACTTCACTGAGTCAGATATACAGATGGCAAAAAAGTACATGAAGAGCTGTTCAACATCATTAGCCATCAGGGAAACACACATCAAAACGGCAGTGATATGCCACTACTCATCTAGCGGAATGGCTAAAATTAAAAATGGTGATACCACCAAATGCTGGTGAGGATGTGGGGAAACTAGAGCATTCATTCATTGCTGGGAAGAAGGGAAAATGGTCTAGCTAACTCTGGAAAACAGTTTGGCAGTTCCTTAAAAAACTGCAAATGCAACTATCATCTCACCCAGTAACTGGACTTCTGGGTGTTTATCTGGGAGAAATGAAGGCTTATATTCAAACAAAAATCAAAACATGAATGTTGATAGCACCTGTATTTGTAAGAGTTAAAAAGTGGAAACAATCCAGATGTCCTTCAACAGATAAATGGTTAAATTGTGGCCCTTCCATACCATGGGAACACTACACAATAAATTAAAAGGTATCAACTAATAAATGCAACAACCTTAATGAATCCCCACAGAATTATGCAGAGTGCAAAGCCAATTCAAAAAAAAGTTGCATATGGTATGATTCCATTTATATAGCATCTGTGAAATGACAAAATCATAGAATTGAAGAACAGATTAGTGGTTGTCAGGGGTTAAGGAGGGGGTGAGGGTAGAAAGCGGATATGCCTTAAAAGGACAACATGAGGGATCCCTGCAGTGCTGGAAATGTTCTGTCTTTAGACTTGTATGTGTCAATGTCAGTATCATGGTTATTATACTATATAGTTTTCATAAGATGTTACTATGGGAAACTGGGTAAAGGGTACATGGAAACTCTCTGCATGATTTCTTAAAATTGTGAATCCATAATGACATCAAAACAAAAAGTTTAATTAGCAAAACACTAGTTTAAAAATCCGGGGATATAAAAGGCTAGCAATTACTATGAATTACAAAAAGCAGACTTTAAGTATCTCAATTTAAAAAAAAAAAGAGGAAATTAATTTCAGGTACTATTTATTACTAAGTCAAATTTTAAGTTATGAACTGAGGAATGGAAGGGAAAGAAATGGGTTTTCATTCACAAATCCCAATTCAATTTCCAGGAGAAAAATCTATGAAGATACAGACAAACCTATGTATCTGAAATAAACCTCAGCTCTTAAAAATTTTCATTTTAAGAAGGTTCTAAAATAAATGCACTCCTTTATAGTTGCCTTTTAAATGTTATCTGGACCCCTCAGAAAAAATATATGGCATTTTTAACCAAAGTGCTTCCTTCACAGAATAGCTTATCCCAGAGGAGTGGTTCACAGGTACAGTTAAGGGGGTGGTGGGGGGCAGGCAGAGGTGGAGGAATTGAAGGCATTTGTGGTAGAAGGAATGAGGCTCAGGAAAAAGCTTGGGCAGCTGGCCAAAGACAGTGGCCAGGCTTCACACCAGGTCTCCCGACGTACCATCGACTTCTGCACCCTGTGTTCAAACCCTCGTTCTGTCTCCTTTTATTGAACTTCAGGTAAATCACACAATCTCTGGGTCACAATTTCCTCCTCCTCAAAAACGGACTGTCAAACAGGATATTTGCAAGGATAAATATCTATACAGCTTGGAAATGTTTGAAAGAAGGGTCCCAAGAAATTGTGTCTGCAAAGGTGGTTCATTTAAAACATTCAGTTGAAGTTCATTTTATATGAGCAAGCTTGCATAATGGAAGACAGTAATTTCGAAGGAGACTGGAGGAAGGGAAAGACAAAAATGAATGAAATTCAAACCAAGTCAATATCTTGTCTATATCTCCTTGGCTGTCCTCAGGTTACCGGTGGCAAATTCAGCATTGCCAAAGGCATGTGGTGCCCCGATCCACTAGCAAAACCTTCTCAATAGAATGGATTTGCCACAAAGGACTTTGAATGGTTGAAAAATGAAACAAATAAATCAAAATCTGCAAGCCTGCAATGCAAATCCACCAGGAGAGGGGGGGGCGGGTGGTTAAGCTCTTTGACCACAAAATTCACAACTGACACTCATCTTTCTATGTCCCGTAGTCCATAACTTTGCATGTAGTTGGTACTTGGCAAGTATTGAATTGGACAAATGTATACAGATACTATCTATTATTCCAAGTTTAAAGGAATATACTTGAAGTGTTTCAAAAGAGAGGTTTGTTTGTTTATTTATTTATTTATTCAGGGGTATTTATTTAGCCTCAGCCTTGTAATTTATTGAATAAGGTTTTTAATCTGTTTTTCAATTTATAAGAAGCTAAATAGAAACTTCTACTGATAATCTGAAGGGAAAAAAAAAAAGCTTTCAAAGATAGAGCCTGAACCTGGAAGGCCATGGGGCTGGAATGTGAGAAACCTTGAGCTTTGACTGACAGCAGGTATAACAGCCTGCTTCTTGCCAGTAATTTGTTATTAGACTTTTTAAAAAATTTTAATTTTCTAATATTTACTCACCAGTATCCAGTCTTGACTTGATATGCTGATACCGTGGATTTTGTGGTATTCTTTTGGTCAGATACTAAAAAATAAGAAAATTCACAATTAACTGAGTTAATGTAAAAGTAAGGGAGACAAAGGCAGGAAAGAATCAGATATTTAAAAAATAGAATGGATGCTAAAATTTTATCAAATTTAAAGAAGGAAGGAGCTCTAGAGGTCCAACTGTCCCTTCAGTCAAGGACTTTTCACAACAGCACTCACGACACCACAGGTGAAGATGGTTATCTTGTTTCTGTCAAAATATTTCCATTTTTTTGGTTAAAATAATCTCATAGCACGATGTAATTTGGGGGTGGGGGTGAAGAAAAACTCTTAAAGATGATTTCTGACATTGAGCCAAATTAGCCTCCAAGTTCCATCCAATCCACTGTCACAACCCAGAATAAGACACCCCCCTCCACCCCTGCCTCAAGAAATCTGTGAAAATAACTAAAGGCAGCTCTCTCACCCTTCTTTTTAGTTTTACTCTTTGTACGATGATTTCTAGGCCATTGCCCCTGGACACCCTCCAGATTTTATCCATCTCTTCCCTGAAAAGTAGCACTTGGACCCAGACCTGAGCACTGTGCCCAGATGCTGCCAGGCCAGGACCCGGTTTGGCAGTCCTCCCCTGCTGCTTGCCTGGGGTCTGAGGCTCCACAGATGTCACTACAATGGCGTCTGCTCTTGGGGCAGCTGAGGCTCCTCGTGGCCCAGGGTAAGTTTGTGGTCATCCAAGAACGGCTATTGTCCTGTACTCTGGGAGTGAACTCGAAGTCCAAGCACAAGACATTTATGCATATTAAGTTCCAGGGGTATTGGCGAAAGCCATCAAAGTGAGGGAAGGCTGGTGAATTGACATTTCAAGATACAGCTTTCTTGTTTGGGCCTTTCCCTGGCCTACAAGAATGAACATCATTTGCTCAGTCACAGGCAGCTGTGGAACAGGAAACTAAAACTGGCCAATACCTTTCTGGCTTCATCTTCCGCCCCTCTCACAAGTGTTCCTGTATTGATGTCGCCCGAGCGCTTCCCTAACTTGCTGTGCTCACTTAAGTCTCCAGGCTTAGAAAATGTCTGCCTAGAATGCCTTTCCTTGACTTGCCCTTAGGCAGAAACTTACTTCCACTATAAGCTGTCCAAGGTGGAATCAGGCATTTCTTCTCCCTGGCTCCCAGAGTACCCTGTACCATTGTTTACAACCTGCGCTGCTTCTCTAGATTTCCTCAAATCTGTATTCATCCAGGACCTAGTACGTGGTGGACACATTTACTAATATGCAGTTAACAAATGAGTATCTAGAATGCAGAGTATAGGGGCGCCTGGGTGGCTCAGTTGGTTAAGTATCTGCCTTTGGCTCCGATTATGATCCCAGGATCCTGGAATCAGGGCCCGAACTGGGCTCCATGCTCAGTGGGGAGCCTGCTTCTCCTTCTGCCTGCTGAGCTCTCTCTCTCGCAAATAAATAAATAAAATCTTATAGTATCTTATAGTAATCCCCTGGTTCCTTGGAAGAGAATACCAAACTTTATCATTATTATTTTCAATTACTGTAATTAATTAATTAATTTGACAGAGAGACAGTGAAAGAGGGAACACAAGCAGGGGGGAGTGGGAGAGGGAGAAGCAGGCTTTTTGCCGATCAGGGATCCCGATGTGGGGTTCGATTCCAGCCCTGGGATCATGACCTGAGCCGAAAGCAGACGCTTAACGACTGAGCCACCCAGGTGCCCCTATTTATTAATTTTTAAAGTAATCTCTGTACCCAATGTGGGGTTTGAACTCATAACCCCGAGATTAAGAGGCTTGCTTTACTGGTTGAAAGAAAGAAGAAGAAAAAAATCGGGTGGAGAACACCAAACTTTAAAACCCGTATCATCTGCCCTTGAAAATGCAGTTAACTACAGCATGTCCTGCTGGCCAGAGTTTTAGATTTCAGAGACCAGGAAGAATTTTTTTAAAACTGGGGGCACCTACGGAGAAAAATCAACATTGAATTTTGCCAAGAAAGGACATTAAAAAAAAAAGCACAAAACTCATAGCCACCATCTGATGTTTTAATACCTAAAATGTAAGAAAGAAAAAAAAAATCCCAGAATAAAAAGATTGGTCTTTAAGTGTTATTAAAAAACTCATGACATTGTCTGCGTTTTCCATTTCACTCCAGGCAAGTGAACATTTAGCACTGGGCCTCAGCTGTGTGTGTGTGTGTGTGTGTGTGTGTGTGTGTGTGTAACCCCTGAGCTATTTTATCCCTAGAGAAAGACTGGAAAACTTCAGTCTTCTGCTGACCAGTAAACTGCTGTCTTTAAGAGAAACCGACTCTGACATCGATTCCAACTCCTTCCTAGATTCTTAAGTGAGAGAAGGGAAATACTTAAAGACTGAAAAGGGGCACTTTAGAATAAGATCCCCCAGAGGAAAACAATATCATAGCAAAACAAACCAAAAAACCCAAAAATGCAAACTAAAAAACCAGGGAAAACATGCATCTGGTAAACTGAGTCAAGAAAAGCTAATAGAATTCCATTATTTTAGGCTAAGGGATTTTCTTTAAAAAATTTTTTTTTGGTTTGGTACTCTGTACTTTCATAATTTCTATATGCTATTTCCTGTTTTTACTTTTGTTTAGTTTTGTTTTCCACTAGTTTCCTAGCAAAGTGTCTTTTGAAAAACTCCAGGCTAGTCTCTGCTAAACCAAGGGGATTTGTCCATACCTAAGCCAACATAGCTAAGAAGTGAGGGTTGTCTCCGGGGACCAGGTGTGGTGGCAGCAGAATGATGGGGGGAGAGAGTGTGGACAGCTGCAGTCACTGGGCCTTTCCCACCCCCGGTTTTCCCTTACAGAGACTAATGAGAAATCCATATGCTGCAGTAGAAAAATGTAGTGTCTCTTTTCCATTTTCCCATTTTGGACCCACTTCTTGTTCCTGACTTTCTAGTGCCAATGACAACGTACAATTGTGCTTCACTCTAAGCAGACTGCCATAGATTTTATGGGACTGCCATACTTTTCTCCTTAAAATTCTTGCTTTGAGGGGTGACTATTTCTTGACCTACTGACCAACTGGCTTCTCTCAGTTACATAAACATGATGGAATGGTGGAAAGTGAAAGAGCTGAGGAAAGAAGCTGTTTCAAGGACTATTCATTCATTCAACAAAGCCTTATTGAGCACATCCAGGCAACATTTACTGGAGGAGTGAGCCTCTGCACTGAGGACCACAGCCATCCAGTTCTCAGTGGTGCTGGGAAGGAAGATAAACCAACAAAGAGAAATCCTACTTTGCATGATGAAAAGGAGAGGGAAGCAGGGGACAGGAGCTTGCGGGATCAGCCCCTGATCCTGACTAAAAGAGTCAAGAACCATGTCCTAAGCGGTGACTTCTGGGCCAAAATCTGATGGCCAAGAAAATCAGTCAAGCTAAAAGAATCATGGGTGGAAGCAGCAGCAGGGTTTCTGGGTGGACCTAGAGCACAGGGGGCAGCATGGGGTCAGATGAGACTGGAGGCAGGGAGGGCAGTTCCTAAAGGGCCTTGTATCCACGCTAAGAAACCCAGATTTTTTTTTTTTTTTTCCTGTAGTTGACTAGTTCTTAAATGGTCAATTTTGCTCCCCTTGCTCCTGGGGACAATTGTCAATGTCTGCAGACATTCTAGGTTGTCAGAACTGGGTGGTGGTGGTGGTGAAGATGCTACCGGTATCCACGGAGTAGAGGGCAGGGAGGCTGCCAAACATCCTACAATGACAGGGAAGTCCCCCACCGCAAAGAAGGAGCTGGCCCCAAATGCTACTGGTCCCGAAGTTGAGAAACCCTAGTGCAGATGATTGGGGAGTCAGTGAAGGCAGTTTAAGGAGAAGTGATGGGATTATCCTTCCATTTTAGAAATCTCACACTGGCAGCATTTGGGAGAACTAATAGGGATCACCGTCAAGGATGGAGGCAGGAAGATCAGTTAAGAGGTAGTTGTTCTAAGAAACGTCTTCGGTACTAAGGGAGTGACAGTAGAGATGACAAAGAAGAGACAGTTTCAAGAAATCTTTTAAAGATGTAAAATCAATATAATTGAAAACTGACTGGTATAACAGGGGGATGACAGTGATGATCATTCCCCAAAAAAGGGACTTAAGGGGGGGAGCATGTTAAGTGTGCGATGTTAAGTGTGTTGAGGCATGTTAAGTGTGCAATGTCTGTAGGTCATTCAAAACGGAAGTGGTGGGCTGGCTGTTTGGGTCTGAGATCAGGAGGGAAATCTGGGGTTGCAGAAATAAGACTTGGGGGTTGTTGGCATATAGGAAGCAGAGGAAGCCATACGAATAGACAAAATCACCATCAGAAATTGTGTAAAATGGAGAAGAAAAACCCCAGCACTTAGGGTCAGGTAGAAAAAAGCACCATGCATAAGACTCATGAGAGGCCAGAAGAAAGTGGGTCATGAAAACTTCTCTGAAGAGTTTCAGGAAGAAGGGAGTGGTCAACAGTGATCAATGCTGTCAAGTCCGAGAACAAGAGGTCAAACATGAACAAGCGAGCAAGAATGCAGGTCAAGAGAATAACAAAGTAAATTTGGATTGAACAAAGCAGGACATTGTTGACGACCCTGGTGGATGAGGTTATAGCAAATTGACAGAAGCAGAAGCAAAAACAGCAGGTTGTATGAGATGGGGAGGGAGGAAAGAAGATAGTAGCCAGATGGCCTTTTTTTTTTTCCTTGAGAGTTGCTAAGGAATTAGTTTTTGTTGTTGCTTTGTTTTGTTTTGGAAGAAAGGAGAGAGTTGAGGATGTTTAGAGGCTAGATAGGAGGGGTTGGAAATGAAGCAATAAGGTATGGAAAGGAGGGAGTGGGAGAGGATGAGGATGAGGCCTAGAGCCCAGGAGGAAGATTCTGCTTTGGATATGTATTTAAGGTAAAGATATCAGAGAGGTAATCATGATGAAGTTCATCAGGAGGATGGAGGAGGCTAAGAAAGTTCATGTCTGTGGTATTATCAATGAGCAATGAAAAGTGTCCAAGATCCTTTGAGGGTTTACATCCCTAGAAAGGGTCCAAAGATAATGTCCTTTCTGTCTCCCCATGCCATCCATCACTTTTACTTGTCTTTCAAGACCTAGCACAGATGTATCATCTGAGCAGACTCCTGTGAAGACTCCCGGGCAGATGGAAGTCTCTTCCCTGCCCTGATGGTCACAGTACTTTGTACGAAACACACTCCTCACTTCCTGCACTTGGGACATGGCTTGACCTCTTGGATCTCTGTACCTGCTGCAGGGCCTCCCACCAGTGTGAGCAGTAAGGGCTGCCTAATGGATGCATTGGCTCTGAGTCCTGAACAGCACAGAGGGATGCCCTAGGAACTCACATACGGGGGTGGGGGGGTTGAGGGGATGGGTGGTGTGAGACTTTGTGGAAGAAATGGCACTGGAACTGGGTTTTAAGGGTTGAACTTCTATGGATAAAGGCAGGGGGAAAGGATGGA
The DNA here is from genome assembly GCA_003697995.1 of Taxidea taxus jeffersonii. Taxonomy (NCBI): domain Eukaryota; kingdom Metazoa; phylum Chordata; class Mammalia; order Carnivora; family Mustelidae; genus Taxidea; species Taxidea taxus. The sequence goes on along the minus strand of RCUC01139198.1, from coordinate 78,999 downwards.
AAAAGTATTCCAAGTGGAGAAAATTAAAGCAGTAAAGCCACTTTAAAAGCATGCTGAAAGAACCCCACATTGCTCAATTTGCTAGAGAAGGTACAACAGTAATGAAGATAATCCCCGCTATTTACTATTTACATTTACTGAGCACTTAATCATGTCATCAGGAACTTGACTAAGCATTTTACCTACATTATCTCATTTAATCCTCATAACCACTCCTGATGTAGATATCGGTATTATCTTCATTCTATATATTGGGAAATGGGACAGAGAGATGGAGTGACTTCCCGAGGTTAGTCAGGTGGTGAGAAGGGTGGGATCTGGAATGAAACTGGGTAGTCTGCCTCTAGAGCTTGCCTACTTCCACTCATTCCAGGGGCTCTGAATACCAGATCCACCAGCAGGTTTTAGATGGCCCATGAGTCCTGTGAAACTACAAAAATTTTGTGAATGTGCATTCATCTGGGGAAGGGGTCTGAGATTTTCACTAAATTTTCAAAGGGGTTTATAGCCCAAAGGGGTTAAGAACCATGGGTATATGAAATACTGTGCTGTATGGTGGGACATGGACATGTAGACTCCAAGTAGAGAAGCCTGAATGTAGACTGAGGGTCTGGAGAAGGTTCTGAGGACAATAGAAGGTACCAAAAATACTGAGCTGTGAGCCACACACATTGCAAGAGTATTTTGGCCAATTACTATTATATGCAAAGAAAGACTGGGCTCTATGAATACATGGATGTCGGAGAGGAGAGAAGAATGAGAAGTCAACAATGGGATTTTTCTCAAAGCAAATCACCAAAATGGGTGAGATTGTCTGAATCTCAAATTGTTCAAACATGAATGAACTTTTCTGACTTCCCACCTCTCTCAAAATGAAACTCACAAGGTTGGTTGTATTTCAACTGCAACATATATAATAAGATTTACATTTAAAGGATTTTAAAAAATAACCATTATACATTTTGTTCAGAATTTCCCTACTTATCTCCTTTGAATAGACAGGAGGTCCATAAAATGAAGGAAGTGAATTCAATCTTGAAAAGAGTCTCATTTAAGGCAATCTCACATTTAATATAGGTCTTTGAAAAGAGAACTTTTTTTAATGGCAGTTTTAATCTGGTCCAATTCTACTGATCTCAAATACCAATCTTGACCCTGTATGCACATGTAGCAACCCCATTTTGTTAGCAGCTACTCCTATGGCTGATTGTATTTCTCAAGAAGTTTGCAACAGAATTTCCCATCTCACTTATGCTGTGATGCTGAAACTCTTCCCACAGTGGGGTGGGCCAATGTCCCCCTTTCTTCCCCACCCACCCCCACCCTTGCCTGAATCTGGATGGGTTTGTGACTATGATTAAAGTGCTGCCTTATGACTTCCGAAGCGAGATCATAAAAGGCAATACGTTTCCACCTGGTTCTCCTGGGATACTTGTTCTTGGAACTCAGCTACCATGTTGTCAGGAAGGCCAAGCTACATAGAAAAGGCCATTTAGAGGTGGTATGGCTGACAGCCCCAGCTGAGGTCCTGGCCAACAGACTATAACAACAGCCTTGAAGAAGCCTTCAAGAAAATTCTAGCCCTAGCTTCTGTCTGCCTGCAAAACCGCATGAGATCCCAAATAATAACACCTAGCTGAGCCTGGTCAATCTTTAGAACCATAGAGATCATAATAAAATGACCATTATTTTAAGTCACTAAACATGGGTTGATTCATGATGAGTCAATATATAAGCGGAATATATATTCTAATCTATAACTGGAATGCCTTCCGAGTATCTGCACTTTACTCCTCATCCATTGCAACATGGCTACTGTCCCCACCATTCTACTATGGTTCCTCTGGCAGCTAGCCAGCATCAGAGATCCCCTAATTGCTGAATATAATGGTGACTTTCCATTATTTAACTCACTCGACCTTTCGGTACCATTTGACAATGGTACATAGCCCTACCGTCTTCAGTTTCCACTCCCTTGGCTTCAGGGATATCGTTCTCCCCTGATTCTCCAATGACACATGGATCATTTCTGTCAGCTGCTTAAAACGCTGTGATCCCCAGGATTCCATCTTCTCAATCTATAGGTTCTCTGAGAGCCAAACACTTAGGTTTAATTCCATTTATATGCTTGATATCCAAATAGGGAACCATGGCCTGACTTTTTCTCCCAGCTCAGGCATATATTCATTTACTCATTCAACAGATGTTTACTGCATGCCAGGCAGTGGGACAATGCATACAAGGACCCTAGCCCTAGTTTATGCTCTTGTAAGTATGCCAGAAATAAACAAATAAATAATTATAGATTACAAATAAAATAATTACAGATCATGAACTACTGGGTGAAGACAGCATACTGAACACATGCATTTAATTTCACTTCCTTCCAAAACCTCAATTTTTTATTCTATTTTAAGGACATAAAGCTCAAAAAAACAGAGAGTGGGAGAAGTGACAGCAATAGATTTTTGAATTCTAGAAAGCGGATCAACAGTGAAAATGACTTGACTGATTCAAGAAAGTCAAAGGGAAAGCCAAGAACAATTCTTACAAGTCTTAGGAATTGACAGCCTCAAGCACCTCCGGAAGTGGGGAGCAGAAGGAGTGGCTCAAATAAGGAAGACTGTTTGAAGGCTGATTGAGAAGCAACTTGATCTCCAAATTCCTGTTCCCTGTGCACTACTGCGTGACTGTCCCTCCCCCACCATGGTAGCTCTCTATAGATTTGTTCCCTGAGAAGGATTTCTGGACTGGGAGGTCTATAGACAGAGAAAGGAAGAGATAATATTACTGAAAATAGCGGTATTAAGTGAATGATGCATACATGTTGAGATTTAGCTCCTAGCCCTAATTCCTCCAGGAATTCAGGTAGGCTTTTACTCTCAGGAGAGTGAAGGAATTCTCTGAGGAAAATCACCAGCCTAAGAGGAAAGAGCTGAAGGTAAGATTTGGGAGGATGGTTGCCCAAATCATGGCCCAGTGAGATCTTCCTGTAATTAGGCTCACCATCAGAAGGCTCCTCTCAAATATACAGACTGCAATCACCTGTTTAAGTTTCTACAAAGTGAAGTGAATTATGTCCCCCCCAAATTCACAGCAATTCACTTCACTTCACAGCAATGTTCTGAGGCTTCTTTTAATCCTAAATTATTAATTTATGTTTCTGAGTCATGTTGAAGCCCTAATCTCCAGTGTAACTGTATTTGGAGACAGAGCCTTTAGGAGGTAATTAAGGTTAAATAAGATCATAAGGGTGGGGCACAAGTGTAGTACAAAAAGACACCCAAGAGCTTCCCCCTCTGTACCAAGTACACAGAGAAGGAAATCTAGGAACACACAATGAGAAGGCAGCCATCTACAAGGCGAGAGAGACCTCTCACTAGAAACTAAACTAGACAGCACCTTGATCTTGAACCTCCCAGCACCCCAAAACTGCCAGAAATAAATTTCTGTTGTTTAATCAACCCAGTCTGTGGCATTTTGTTATGGCAGCCTGAGTTAACTAATATTAATCTTTAACAAAACGAAAAGAAAAACAGCAAGAGAAAGGAAATAAACTATGCAGGGGGAAAAATATTTCCAAAAACTACCATTAGAGAAATGAAAACACATATACACACAAAAACCTGAACGTGAATATTCATAGTAGCATCATTCATAATAGCTCCAAAGTAGAAATAATCCAAATGTCCATCAGAAAGAACAAATAAAATATGTATGTCTATGTTAAGGAATATCATTCAGTAGTAGAAATGATATAACCCGGATGAACCTTAAAACATTGTGCTAAGTTAAAGAAGCCAGTCATACAAGACTACATTTTGCATGACTCCATTTATATGAAATGTAGACAATAGGCAAATATACAGACAAATTAGATTAGTGATCGTCAAGACTGGTTGAGGGAGACAATGGAAAAATTGAGGATAGCTAAAGGTTATAGAATTTCTGTTTGGTGTAATGAAAATTCTGATCAGTGATGATTGCACAACTCTGTGAATATATTAAAACTATTGAATTGTATATTTTAAATGGGTGCATTATATCTCATAATGCTGTTAGTAAAAACATTAAAATTTAACAAGTAACAAAAATTAAAAAAAAAAAAAAAACAACACAAAACTTTTGCTCTACAACAAGACCAAGTACTTATGTAAGAGTTACAAGAAAAGAATTAAGTTTCGGGGAGGGCCCCCTGGATAACTCAGTCCTGAACCATCTGCCTGAGGGTCCTGGAATTGAGTCCCATGTCAGGCTCCTTGCTCAATGGGGAGCCTGCTTCTCCCTCTATCACTCCCCCTGCTTGTGTTCCTTCTCTTGTTGTCTCTCTCTCTGTCAAATAAATAAATAAAATCTTTAAAAAAATTAAGTTGATTTATATTTGTCTGATGTAGAAAGATTTCCAAGACTTATTGTTAAGTGCAAAGAGCAAGTCAAAAAGCTATATATATGATATTGTAACATTTAGGTAAAAGAAAACTGCAAAGGGGCGCCTGGGCGGCTCAGCGGGTTAAGCCTCTACCTTCAGCTTAGGTCATGGTCTCAGGGTCCTGAGATCAAGCCCCACATCAGGCTCTCTGCTCAGCAGGAAGCCTGCTTCCCTCTCTCTCTGCCTGCCTCTCTGCCTACTTGTGATCTCTTTCTGTCAAATAAATAAATAACTAAAGAAAAAAAGAAAACTGCAAAATAAAATCTCTACATACACACACACACAAATGCACATAGAACATTTTGGAAAAGATAACTGGAAACAAATAAATAGTGATTTAGGAAGATTTTCCTACATTATTTATAAAAATTTAGAAATAGTATAGAATAAAAATAAAGGCATATAGGAACTCCACGAAAAACAAAAAGTAATAAGAAAGCAAATGTAACCATAATGATCACTGCTTTGGCAATAATCTATATTTACACAGTCACAAACAAAAACAACAGTAAAAAAATCCAATTAGAAATTAGGAAAAAGATACAAAGAGATATTCTGTTGAAGAAGATATATGAATGGCAAATAAGCACGTGAAAAAATTTAAGACGTTCAACCTCAGTATCTATTGGGGAAATACAAGTCCAGACCATTATGAGATGTCACAGTATACCCATTAAAACAACTATGGGGCGCCTGTGTGGCTTAGCTGGTTAAGCAACTCCCTTCAGCTCAGGTCATGATCCGGGGGTCCTGGGATAGAGCCCCGTGTTGGGCTCCCTGCTCCTTGGGGAGCCTGCTTCTCCCTCTCCCTCTGCCAGCTGCTCCCTTGCTTATGCTCTTTCTGTCAAATAAATAAATAAATAATCTTTAAAAAAAACCACACATACAACTAAAATAGGGGCATCTGGGTGGCTCAGTCCAACCCTTAATTCTGGCTTAGGTCATGATCTCAGGGTTATCAGAGCAAGCCCCACACTGGGTTCTGTGGTTGGCGTGGAGCCTGCTTGAGATTCTTTCTCCCTCAACCTCTGTCCCTCCTTCCCACCTCCTCTCTCCCTAAAAACAAACAAACAAAAACACATACAAAAAAAACCAAAAAAACTCAACTAAAATAAAAAATACTGATAATACCAGATGTTGTCAAAAATGTGCAAAAACTCATCTCTGATTCACTGGTGATGAGAATATAAAATGGTACAGTCACTCTGTAAAATAGTTTGGTAGTTTCTAAAATACTAAATGTAAGCTCACATACAACCTAGCAACTATACTCCTAGGCATCTATCCCAGAGAAATGAAAATTAACATCCATACAAACAGCTGTACCCAAAAGTTCATATCTTTATTCATAATAGCCCCAAACTGAAAACAACCAAAATATCCTATAATAGTTGAATGGTTAAACAAACTGTTATACATACATACCACAGAATACCAATCAGCAACAAAAGGAATGAACTATTGCTATAGGCAACAATTTGGGTGCGTCTCAAGACATTATTCTGAGTGAAAGAAGCCAATCTCAAAAGGTCACATACCATGTGATTCCATTTATGTAACATTCCAAATGACAAAATTACAGAAATGGAGAACACATTAGTGGTTGCCAGGGGCTAGGATGGTGAGGTAGAGGAAATGGAAATGACTAGGAAGGGATAGTATGAGGGAGCTATTTGTGGTGACGGAATAGTTCTGTATTTTGATTATAAATCTAAACACGTGAAACCTTGATTATATTAAGCTTCCACATGTGAAAAAATAGCCTAGAATAATACACACATTGTGCAAATGTCACATTGTACAAATTTATGGCTTTGATATTGTATTATACTTACATAAAATATAATCAATGGGGAAACGGGGTGAAGGTACATGGGACTATACTATTTTTGCAACTTCCTATGAATCTATAGTTATTTCGAAATAAATTTTTTGTAATAGGACATCAGAGCCCAAAACAGGTCTTAAGAATTAAGAACACAACAGCAGAAATTAAATAGGATTAGAAGATAAAGTTAAATAAACAAATCTCCCAAAGAGAGCAAAAAGACAAAGAATAGACAAAGATGTGGAAAACAGGGAATAAAATTTAAGAAAATTAGAGAACCAGTCTTATAGAAGCAACATGAAAATAATGAATTTAAGAAAGAGAGAATGGAGGGGTGCCTGGGTGGCTCCATGGGTTAGGCCTCTGCCTTGAGCTCGGGTTGTGATCTCAGGGTCCTGGGATCGAGCCCCACATGGGGCTCTCTGCTCGGGGGGGGGGGGCTGCTTCCCCCTTTCTCTCTGCCTGCCTCTCTGCCTACTTGTGATCTCTCTATCTCTCTCTCTCTGTCAAATAAATAAACAAATAAATCTTAAAAAAAGAAAAAGAAGAAGAAGAAAGAGAGAATGGAGAAAATAGGAGGGAGACGTCAACAAGAAAATGATTCAGCAAAATTTCACAGCATAGAAAGACATGAATTCCGGTGCCTACCAAAACGAGTGAAAAGAGACCCACAGCAAGGAGTATCTTTGTGAAACACAACACTGGTAACATAGAGAAAATTCTACAAGCTTCTAAAAAGGAAAAAATCAAGTCAAGTACAAAGGTACAGCATGGCTCTGGACTTCTCCACAGCAACAGTGGATGCTAGAAAACTATAATGCAATGTTTTCAAAATGCTGGTGGTTTCCAACCAAGAATTCTATACTCCACCAAACTTGCAAGCAAATAAATGCAAGGGCAGAATAACAATTTTCAGACATGCTTAGCATTTTAGATAGAAATAAAAAATGGTTATTTCTCATGTACTCTTTTTCAAGAAATTACTGGAAAATGTGCTCCACTAAAACAAGGAAGTTGGACATCTTCCTCTAGGACACAAATGTATGACCACAGAGAGCATCCCAGCTCCGGTCCCCTACACTCCTCTTTCTCCCACATTCCTGATCTCATCAGTGGCATGGGCACTGCTGAGTAGCCCAAGCTGGGAAACTAAGTCATCCATTCCACTCTCATTTCTCAAAGCTAATCATGAAGTCTTAATGATTTAATTACCTAAATATTTCTCATTTCTGTCCCATGCTCCATGACCTTCCTTTAGGTCTATATGGTAAATACCACCTAACCAATCTGCCAACCTCAGTCCTGGTCTCCTCAACTCCACGATGTGGCTACAGCCCTCTGCCTAAAATGCAAATCTGACCACATCACTCAGTTACTGAAAACTCCTCGAAGGCTTCTCAAAATCAGACCAGCAGGCAAGATAAATATGGCGCAAACTGCCACTCTCCCCACCTATCTCCCCCCACCTTCATAGCAGAGATTATATTCGATCCTGGTATTCTCCTGCAGAGCCTCACAACTTTCTCTGCATAGCTCATAGCCAACCACCATGAAATGAAATAATTTGCAACTCCTGTTCTGTATAAAGGCCTAGAAGGCCCTTCCAGACGTTACTCCAGCTTCTCTACAGGGAACTAACTGTCCACTCCCACGTTTCACACCTCCTCATCTTTGCTCATGCTCTTCTCTCGGAGAAGAGCTAATCACCTCGCCATTTCAGACCAGGTCCAGGACCCTTCCCTCACTTCCTGGAGTCCAGTCTCTGTGCTCTCTCAACTTGTTCCCCAACCACGCTGTATGCAAATTGTTTCCAAGTCTCCCTCACTAGACTGAACTTACTAAAGGGCGAATGCCTTGTCTTACTTTGTGTTTCTAGCACCTACTGCCTTGTAAGAGTCCAGTCAACATTTGTTGAAACTAAATGACCACAAATACCACAGGACACTAGAGGCGGGGCAAAGTAAAAGGTCCTATCGGGAAGAGGGTAAACTAAGGTCAAATTCTGCGTCCTTTCCAAATGGCTTGATCTGCTTATTCCTACTCTTCTGTATCCCCATAATTAGAAATAATGGCTGCTCTTGATTTTGCTCCTTTAGTGTTTGGGGCGTTCATTCACGTGTTCATTATGTTGTGAAACTGCCGCGCCTAGACTGGAAGCCCCTTGAGGGAAGGGGCTCTGTCCTCGCGCACTTCGCGGCTCTGGGCGACAACCGCCAGCGCTCAGTGAGCATGTGCGGGAGAGTGGCCTCTCCCCCACCACATCCCGGCCTCAGGCCTCAGCTCCGAGTCCCCCAGGCCCGCCCCGCCTCCCTGCGCTCTCCAGACCCCTCCTCACGCCGGCCGCTTCCCGCCTTCCGGCTAGCGGAAGTTGCTAGCTGCTCTTCCCGGGCCACGTGGAGCCTTTTCCGGTGCACCCGCCCCCTCCGGCTCTCCGATCCGGACCTGGCCCTCACCTCAGGATTCCCAATGTGCCTCCGGACAGACATATCTGCTCCAAACGACCACGCTGGGATTCTAGCCTCACTGGCAGCCTCTAGCCCTAGCTTCCTACCCACCCCCCAATCTCTCTCGGCCGCCTCCTTACAACCTCTACTCCGATTGGCCTCCTATCTCCGGCCAGCCAATGGAGGCCCTGTTTACTCTGTCACTGCGGGGTCAAGGGAGAGCGAAGCGCCGCTCAATGGTTGCCCCAGGCAACGGGGGACGCCAGCTGCGGAAGCCTTTTGTGCTTTCGGCGGGTCCCCGCCGGCTGCTGTCTGAGCGCGGGAAGAGGGGCGCGGGGGAGGGGGAGCCTAGCGCCTGCGCGTGAGCGGATGCGCAGAGCCCAGGGAGGGGGAAGGGCGGGAGAGCAGAAGGCGGTGGAGGGGGATTTCAAGGGGGAAACAAGTATTTCTAGGTAATGTGCAGGCACATATATGACACAGGGCACCCTCCCCTCCTGAGGCCATCTTAAGCAAACATCTGGGCTACTTCTACAATAGGGGAAAGATCTGAGACAGGGTGGTTCAGCAAGAATGGGAATCTCTAGTTTATTATTTTCGGGTTAAGTTAATATGCAAATTATGCAAAATATCATGGGTAAATACAGTAATTATTGTAGATTTAAAAGCTTTTTAGCTAGCTAGGGAACGGCAGCCTTAATTGCAAAGCGCACACACCATTCTGTGATTCATCATTCATTTAACAAATATTTAATAAGCACCTTATGAGACAAGCTGCAGTTGGTTTTGTGGAGGATGGGAGGATGACTAAGAACCAGTCCCGTTGTCATAGAAACCATTGTGACTCCTGCCATCAGCTGCCACCTGTTCTTATTCCAGATCTGAAAATTAAGTCCTAGCACCTTTACAAGACAATCACACACACAGTTTGACTTTGGCTCCAAAATGTCCCACCAAATCCAACAAAATTATTATTTACTTTGACATGGGAGAACAGCACAATAACCCTTTGTTCTTTGCTCTAAGTTGTTTTTGCAGGAATGGAGAAAGGTTACTCTGAACTATTCATATTCACTGGCTCTCTGCTTGTGAATAATAGCAGGGTCTGCCAGTGACCCATTCAACAGCAACAGCCTAGCCTCACATGCCCTTGTCCTCTCAGACACTTCAGCCTCCCACCCAGAGGGCCATACCTTAAATGGTGTTGCTTGACCTCTAGGAGTCTAAACTGGCCACAGCCGTCTCTTGCACGTTCATGCCTACTGAGTTTGTCTGAATTTCCCTAGTGTCCTCCAGTCCTTTAATCCCTCTAAAATTACTAGTTTTTCACCCCTCCACTAGAATGAGGAGGAGTTTAGGGGCTGCAAAAAATGGGAAGGGGGGCAGTGGGGAGGATATCTTACTATTCAGAGGCTTCTGGACACATTGCTACTTAGAACGAAAACTTACTGGTGTGGTGTGGAAGTGGGGTGATGATGGAGATTATGGGTAGAATAAATAGAAGAAAGAGTAGAGAGTGAGAATAAGATACTAAACTAAAAGGTGGTAAAAAAAAAAAAGAAAAATATTCTTTAGGACATTTGTAGGTTAAAGGAACAGTTATATGCATGCAAAGAAGTAAGGAGTGCAAAGAATTGGAAGGCATCAAGGATGGCTATAATTTTTCCAACGTTAGGACCAAGTAGATGAGTGATAATGCATGAGTCAAGTTAAAGAACAATGGAGGTCAATAAATAAAAAGAACAGAAAGTATAAGACCCAAAATCCTATTGGAGTAAGAAGCTCAACTTCCATTCTTCACTTCTCTGTATGGTCGTTTTCCTTTTTTCCCCAGAGGGTATGGGAATATCAGGTTCATCTCAGTACTCATTTTGGTTGTCAAATTTGGGCTGCATGTAAAGCATGCAGAGAGATTATAGAAATGTGGGTTTTTGGGTCCAGTCATCAGAGATGCTGATTCTGTGTGTCTAGGGTGAGGGTTTAAGATTTTAAATACATGTTTTCCCACTCCTTGATTCTGATGCACAGAGTCCAAGGGCCACACTTTGAGAGGCTCTGCTGTAGAAGAGCTTCTTATTTTGCCTCAGTGGAATCCTTAGAAAGCTTAAAGCTATAAATCAAAAGGCTTTTAACATGATGAATTTCCCTTCAAGATTCCGTTTGGATATGTGGCAAAACTGCCTCATAATTAAAGCAAGGTGCTTACTGCTAATATGAAAAATAGACAAATGTCATAAAAAGATAATTCATAGAAGAAAAACATTTAATAAACATATGAAGAAACTTCCAACTAATAATGAAAGAAATATAAAACTGTGCAGCTAGATCTCATTTTTCAACTAACAAATGGACCAAAGTTTGTGTTCTTCTCTCTTTTTTAAATGATAATGCTCAGTATTGACTAGTGCATGAAACAAGCATGCTCATCCATTGTTAGTGTGACTGTGAAGAAGTATAATCATTTTGCAAAGTAATTTTAGAGTAGGTGTCAAGAAGCCCTCAAATCTTAAATTCTCAGAATGTCTTCTAAGGAAATAATCAGAGAGATACGCAAAGATTACACCCACAGATGTTTACTGCAATCTTTTTTAAATGATGAAAAATTGTAACAACTTAACTGATCATCAGTTAAAAAATGGTTAAAATAAGTGAGGGCATATCCACAAAAAGTAATATTATGGAACCATTAAAAAGTAAGTTTCAAGGAATTAAGGCAATGGAGAAAGATATAGTAAAAGAGAAGTGCTGGAAATAATTTTTTACTTAATATGATCCTGATTTGCATGCAGAAACATAAAGTTATCCATAGAAAACACTGAAAAGAAAAATTTAAATGTAAGCCGTCTCTGGATGATGGGATGTGGATTTTTAAAATTCTTTACACTTTTGTGTATTTTGCAGATATCCTTCAGTGACTGTGAATTAATTTTGTACTTTAGTAAAAAGCCTTCTCCTTCTAGGACACAAAAAAGCCTGATTCTGATTTCAGCCTGAAAATGGTCTGTGGCCTTTGTCTGGGCCATTTTAGACCTGAGCTGAATTCTGCGTAATTCTGCTCCGTGAAGTACTCCAGCTCTCCCGTTCTTGGCAGTAAAAGACCCTCCAAGCACTTGAGTGAGATCCTTGCAATCAGAGTCGTGATTGCTAAGAGGTTCAAGCTTTGTTTGTAAGAGAAGAAGTTCTGATTCTTTTCTTTAAAAGTTCCTGCTTCCACTGATTAATCTTATTTTTCATGAAGTTAGAAGTGCTCTTGTGAACTTCCATTTGTTTGATGTCTTCTTTTTTAACCCTGTAGGTGTTCCAAAAAGCTTTCAGTCTCCGCAAAGTTGGTGGGAGCCCCAGCTAGGTTAAGTGTGGCTGGCTTAAGAGTAGTTCAAGTTTTTGGGGCGCCTGGGTGGCTCAGTGGGTTAAAGCCTCTGACTTCAGCTCAGGTCATGATCTTGGGGTCCTGGGATCAAGCCCCACATCGGGTTCTCTGCTCAGCAGGGAGCCTGCTTCCCCTCTCTCTCTCTCTGCCTGCCTCTCTGCCTACCTGTGATCTCCTGTGATCTCTGTTAAATACATAAATAAAATCTCTAAAAAAAAAAAAAAAAGAGTAGTTCATGTTTTAGGTCTGCTGTACTTGGTCCATCCCTCCCCCCGCCACCAGCCTCCCTTCCTGGGAAACGATGTGGGCATGTAGGTGTTGCAGTCTGATTCTCTCCTGAGCCTAAAACCCTCTGGACCCATCTTCAGCCTGAATCTGGCCTCATGCCATCCAACTGTCTCTCCATCCCCCTCACCCTCAGCTCTCAGCCTTTGCTGACGGGAGCCCAGCACCTTCCCCTCAGATATGTCTCATGACATCACTTCTCAGAAATGGGTCTCAGCTCCCTTCCTTGGCTCCATTTACTTTTGTTCCCTAAATAAAGGACTTCTAGGTGCGCAAGGAAGGACTTCTGCCCAATCCCGTCCAGTTCTGGGGTTCTCTCCTTTTCCCCAAGAAATGGAACTGTACTTGCTGCAGTGAACCCACAGATCCCCAGACACGCCCTTGGGAGAAAGTCCCCGAAGTCCTGGAAACAATTTAGTGTCATTCTGTCTGGTGGTAGAATGTGCCCCAGAGAGTAGCACACCAGCCTCTGAGCTGAGGGCTGATCCTTGCCTGTGTCCAGCTTAGGCCAGAATTGAAGTGCTTGGCCTGGGCCCAGAAGCATCAGCCATCCCTACGGCCCCTCCCAGGAAAGTAATACCCACCTCCCAGGATTTCAGGGATCACCACTGGGGACAGTGCTTTCTGGTGAAACAAAATATTGGCATCCTGGTTTTGCTTACATAATGGGGTTGGCATTCCCACATGCGGAGTTCTGCAGCCACCTCTAAGAGCCCCCTAGGATGCCCAACTGTTTGTAGGAAGGATGTACGATGTCCCTTCCCAGCAGACCTAAGACTTCCTTCACCCACTGTGATCCTATCCCAGGCCATTCAGTTGTCACATGCCATATTCTGCTTCTGTCTTAGGATTTGTACAGAGCCACAGCTCTCGTTCCAAGAGGACTCTGAGGAGTCAACCTGAATCTCAGAATGTTCTGTCCCAGGGGGTTGGAGGAGGAGTCAGCCATGAGGTACCTGTGTCACTCGGCATGCTGGACAGCTAGAGACGCCCTGGCTATGAAAAGTTCAGTAAATGTGGATCAGATGTGTCAGATGTTCATTTTTCAGAATAATATAGAAACCTAGGTTTTCATGTGAAATCCATAGGCCACCAACATAAGACATATAAAACCAAGATATCATTCCTATCCTTCATGGTTTTTAAATAATCAAGATCATACCCATGGTAAAAGACGAGCAAACATTAATGGGAGTTCTGCTTTTATTTAGGATGTAGAAACCTTTAGGGCCGTTATTGCTTTCCTATCCATAACAATGAATAATCTACAAAATCCATACATTTTCTTGAATGTATGAACTGAGATCCCAAGGCAGCCACATAACCAAATGCCAAAAAGGGGCAAGCCCAACTAAGGAGAAAAAGGGACACACAAACTGTTTCTCATTTGGCAGAGCACCAGCAAAAAGGTGAGTGTGATAGATTTGAATATAAGAAATCAAGCTAAAATTTTCACAATTTCCTAAAGGCTGAATTTGGACTAGTGGATCAGTTTAGAACAATGGGGAGCCTGTGATGGTTAGTTATATGTGTCAACTTGGCTAGGTACAGTGCCCAGATATTTGGTCAAGCACTCTTCTAGATGTTTCCACGTATACTTTTTAGATGAGATTAACAGTTTAAAAAAAGATTTTATTTATTTATTTATTTATTTAGAGAGAGCATGTGTGTGCTCGTGAACTGGGGGTTAGGGACTGAGGGAGAGAGAATCTCAAGTAGACTCTGTGTTGAACAGTGTGGGATTCAATTTCATGACCTTGAGATCATGACCTGAGCCAAAATCAAGAGTTAGAGTCTTTTTTTTTTAAGATTTATTTATTTATTTATTTGACAGAGAGAGATCACAAGTAGGCAGAGAGGCAGGCAGAGAGAGAGAGAGAGAGAGGAGGAGGCAGGTTCCTTGCCAGGCAGAGAGGCCGATGCGGGACTGGATCCCAGGACCCTGAGATCATGACCTGAGCTGAAGACAGAGGCTTAACCCACTGAGCCACCGAGGCACCCCAAGAGTTAGATTCTTAAGCGACTGAGCCAACCCAGGAGCCTAATAGATGAGATTAACATTTAAATCAGTAGACTTGAATAAAGTTGATTACTCTTATTAATCATATGGTGGGCCTTATCAATCGGTTGAAGACTTGAAGAGAAAAAGACTCAAATTCTCTGAGGAAGAGGGAATTCTGCCAGCAGATTGCCTTTAGACTGTAGCTGCAACCTTCCCTGGGTCTCCAGCCTGCCGCTCTACTCTGCAGATTTTGGACTTGCCAGCTTCCCTTATTGCATGAACCAATTGTTTAAAATAAATCTCTTTTCCTCTCTCCCAGATAGGTCAATAGATAGATTTATGTCTGTATCTCTATGTATTTATGTTGGTTCGGAGTGACATACACAAGGGAACTTTATGTTCATTTCTAAGGTCTTCTACATAGTGTCATTGGGTGTTCAAAAGAAAGCGGGGGCGGGGGTTGGGTAGACAGGAGACCAGAGAGAGCCCCCTCCTCTTGGTGGTATAGGTTTACGGGAGGTGACTGCCTGATGTAGGGGACAGGCACAAATCACCCATATCTTGTGACCTTTCTTTTATTAAAGCCAAAAAGTCTTAAGCCACTGGGGGAGGGAAAGCAGACCCTCCTGTCCCCAGGGGAGTGGGAGGAACAAATCTGTCTGCATCTGGGGGAGGGCAGGAAACTTCTCACTCTCTTCACTCTCAGGAACCCAGAAGATATCTATTACTTCGGGGGGAAGGATAGAAGCAAAAGTTATATGCTCTGTGGTTGGGGTGGGGCAGAGTGATCATAAAAACCTCTTGGGTCCAAGAACCTGCACCAACTGAAGCAGAGGTAGACTACTACTGGGAGAGAAACAGGTACCTCTCTCCTGCCCAAGGCCCACCAAAGACACAAGACAGAGTTTGGTTACCACTGAGGAGGTGAGGGGAGGAGGGGAGTAACGCTGAAAATGTCCTATTCTCCAGGCCCAGAGGCACAGGACTTGCCTGAAACTGAGGCTGTTCCAGGAGAATCAAGGACCACAACCTGCCTTCCAACACAGCCTAGCAATAAGCAGCAAGCCGTCTGTTGCCAAGGAGAAGGCAAGACTGTGGAGAGAAACCCCACGGACTGGTACAAATATGCAGGTACTGTTGAAAGCCAATGGTAGAGTATTGGAAAAACCCTCCAGCAACCCATTCCTCCCCACACTAAGCACAAGGTGCACCATGGGTAAGGACCTCAACAGCTAAACTCAAACCAGCTCAACTACTGGCTAGATTAACTCAACCCCTTATACCCTAACCCCCTCTCCCCCGGCCCAATAATAGCCTGACAGAAGAGGCAAGCCCACTTCCAGCATAAACACTATTTATTTCAGTCTCTACTGGTTTCACATATAATGTTCCATATTCAGTGACAAATTATAACAATATAACAAGAGAAGAAAAATGGGGAAAGAACCTATCAAGTGAAAACAATCAACAGAACCAGATCTCAACAATAAAGATCTATCAGAAAGGAACTTCTACATAAGTATGACTAATATATGAAAGGTCTAGTGGAAAAAGTAGAAAACATGTATGAACATATGGGGAATTGGGGCACAAAAATGGAAACTATAAAAAGGAAATAGAGATAAAAATATATAATGTCAAAGATGAAGAATTCTTGTAGTACGTTCACCAGCAGACTAGATACTGTTGACAAAAGATAGTACATTAGAAATCATCCAAAATGAAACACAGAGAAAAAGGTGGGGAAGGGGAGTACAGAAGACAGAGTTTTAGAACTGTGGGACAGTATCAAGATGATAAACAATAGGGTAAAAGAAATATTTTAAGATAAAGTGGCCAGTAATTTTTTTTAATTAATGAAGGACAATGCTACAGCTCGAAGAATCTCAAGCAACATAAATATACCAAACCAAAATCAATATAAAATCTACTTACAGACACATCATAGTCAAGCTGGTGGAAACCAAAGATTTTTCTTCTTTTGAGAGAAAATCTCAAAGACAGCCAGAGAAAAACATTATGTACGGAAGAAGAAAGACAAGTTTACAGCAAACTTCTTGTCAATAACTAAACAAAGTAGAAGACAGTAAAGAGACATCAAGTGCAGAAAGGGAAATAGAAATCTTTCTCTGGGATTCTATGCTCAGTGTAAATATCCTTTAAAATGAAGATGATATAGACTTTCTCACACAAACAAAAATTAAAGGAATTCATTGCCAATAAACCTGTATTACACAAAAGGTTAAAGGAAGTTCTCTGGCAGGAAGAGTACAGTACTAGTAAAAATTTGGACATACACAAATGAACAGCAATGGAAATGATAAAATGAGGATAAATATAAGAGATAGTTCCCTTTTTTTTCTTTAAAAGAAAATCTACTAAGTACACATAGTAGCAATGTATTATGAGATTTATAACATGTAAAATTAAAATGTATGACAATAATAGCTCAAAGCTATTTTCCTTGGGAAAGGAAATTGAGGTGTTCTGTTGTAAGGTTCTTAAACTATTCATGAAATGGTTCATTATTTCAAGGTAGACTGTAATAAGTTTAAGGCATATATTGTAAACTCTAGAGTAACCACTTAAAAAAGAATTGTAGCTAAATAACCGATGGTGAAGATAAAATAGTTAATAATAATACTCAATTATCCCAAAGAAAGCAGAAAAAAAGAATACAGATGAAATGGAACAAATAGGAAATGCATAGAAAGATGTTCAGTTTAAATCCAACCATATCAATAGTTAAAACAAATATAAATGGTCTAAACCCGGAGGGGGGGGTGTCAAACTGACTCTCAGCTCAAATCTCCTGTTGCTTGTTTTTGTAAAATGAGTTTTATAGAATCACAGTCTCATTCACTAATCTAGGTGTTGTTCTGACTTCTTTCTTACTACAATGGCAGAGTCAAGAGACTGGATGACTTACAAGGCCTAAAATATTTACTAACTGGAAAAGTTTGCCAACCCTTAGTGTGAATACCAGTTGAAAGGAAAGATTGTCAGATTAGCTAAGGAAAACCAACTATTTGTGATCTACAAGAAATATACTTTAAATATAAAAATAACCATTGGTTAAAAGTCAATGGATAGAAAAAAACTATATCATGCAGACACTAATCAAAACAAAGCTGGTCTAGGGAAATTCAACAAATTTGAACAAATGGTGCTGTGGAAACTCGGTATCTATACACAAAAGAATGAAGTTGAACCTTACACCATATGCAAAAATGAACTAAAAATGAATGAAAGACATAAATGGAAGAGCTGAAACTATAAAACTCTTAGAAGAAAACATGGGGGGATATCTTCATGACATTGGAGTTGGCAGTGATTTCTTAAATATACCACCAGAAGCTCAGACAACAAAATAAAAAATAGTAAGCTGGACTTCAAAATTTAAAAAATGTGCTTTGAAGATCACTGTCAAGAGAGTGAAAAGATAACCTACAGAATGGGAGGAAATATTTGCAAATCCAATATCCAATAAGGAAGTAATATCCAGAATACATAAAGAACTCCTATAACTCAACAACAACAAAACAAACAACTCAATTTTAAAAAGGACAAAGACTTGAACAACCATTTCTCCAAAGAAGATCTACAAGTGGACAATAAACATCTGAAAAGATGCTCAATATCACTAGTCATTAGAGAAATACAAATCAAAACTACAGTGAGTTACCACTTCATACCTAGTACAAGGGCTATTAGAGAAAGAGAAGAAAGAAAGATAGAGAGAGAGAGAGAGAAAGAAAGAGGAAGAAAGAAAGAAAGAAAGAGAGAAAAAAGAAGGAAGGAAGGAAGGAAAACATCTTGGTGAGGACATGGAGAAATTGGAAGTCTTGTGCTAGTGGGAGTGTAAACTGATGCCGTTGGCTGTGGGAAAACAGTGTGATGGTTCTTCAAAAATGTAAACATAGAGTTACATATGACTCATCAATTCCATTCCTAGATATACACCCAAAGGATTAAAAACAGGGACTCAGACAGATTATCTGTATAATCTGTCTAGTGTAATTCACACTAGCCAAAAGGTGGAAACAACTCAAGTGTCCATCAGCTAATGAGTAGATAAACAAAATACGCTATATAAAAATGTTTAAAATTATATACTTCCTGTTATGTATATTTTTTCACAGTAAAACAGCACAAAGCAAAAGCTGGACTGGCTACATTGATTTTAGACCAAGTAGACTCTAAAGCCTTTCAGTGAGTCTCCACAGTTTATGGTCAAAGTCCATATCCTTTAAATGACATGCAAGACCTTAGAAATCCTGTCCTCTGCCTACCATTTCATCCCAGTCTCTTACCATAGTAAATGCTTTAGCCATTCTGAAGTACAGAATAGCTTCAAATATGCCTCATTGTCTCTTGCCTCTGAGTCTTTGTGCCTGTTTGGAAAGTCTTTTTCTCACCCTTCACTCTTCCTTTGGGATCAAGATAGAAAGCATTCCTTTCTTTTCCTTCCTTCCCTCCTTCCCTCCTTCCTTCCTTCCTTCCTTTTTTTTCTTTTTCTTTCTTTTTATTTTATTTATTTATTTGAGAGAGAGAATAAGAGGGGAGAGGTCAGAGGGAGGAACAGACTCCCCACTGAGCAGGGAGCCCGATGTGGGGCTCCATCCTGGAACTCCAGGATCATGACTTGAGCCAAAGGCAGTTACTTAACCAACTGAGCCACCAAGGTGTCCAGAGACTGTCCCTTCCTGAGAGCCTTCTCTTAACCCCTACCCCCATCCCAGACTTTGAGAGGTGCTCTTTCTAAATGGCACTGGTATCTATCACACTGTACTATGATGGGTGATTTCCTTGCCTGCCTCCCTTACTACCTTGTCAGCTCCTTGAAGGCAGGGATACCATATCCTCCTTTTTAAATTCCTAGTGCCGGCTACGGTGCCTAGCATATGGTGGGCACACAATAAGCATTTGTCAAATGAATCAAATTCTCTGACAGTGGTCGTGGAGACACATGGGAGATCCAAACATGGGACATCTCCTCCTTCATCACAGTGGTCACTTTTTCCTTTTTTTCTGCTGTCTAGTGCATCAATAAGTTGGGAATAATCGTGAAGTGTCCCCCCAACTGATAGTAAATATTATTCTGTGATCATCAAACTAGTGAAATCCACACACAATGGATGTGAATACATGTCTGCAAATGTCATCCTAAGAAACAGGATGTAGCAGCGCCTGGAAATTTAATCAAGGCATGACGGAATGTGGAGGAAAGCTGTAACATAATCAATGGGCTTAACAGCTGAAGAAAGAATATGTGAGCAGAAGGGGGGTGGTCTGTAGGGAGTGCTGAAAAGCAGAGCCAAGGAACAAACATTTGTCATTATGTCTCCAGCCCTGTCAAGGGAAAGAGTTGTTTTTTGACCGTTAGACACAAATATGCAATCCACCCTCTATCCCTATGGATGCCACAGAGCTCATCCAATTCCCCCCGCTTTGTTCTGATTTCATGCTCACAAACAACCTCTGGATTATAATTTGGCTTCCCATGTAGATTTTCCAACAGGAGAGAATGCACTGACCAGTCAACATGGACATCTGGTCCATTTGGCAAGGACTGTCCTCTTTGTATATGAATGCATTGGTGTTCTGGTTTATACATCAGTCAATTCATATACCCCAGGGGCTAGAGAGGTGCTCATTCTCCCAGCTCTCGATGAGGCTGCCAGTGAGGTCCTGTTCCCCTTTGTTTGCACCTTCACTCAGCCCAGGCTGAGGACAAAGTGTCTCAAATCAGCCGCATCTCCTCCAGATCCGAGCCCATCTTGCTTCAGACTTATGTCTTCCTCATAGGAAAAAAAGAAAAGGGCTTCGGACCCACAATCTGTGCTGATGTGCAGGATCTTTCCTCAGGATTATCTCTCTTCTTCAGAAATATGGCCTCTGCTGAGGATACAGTTCTTATCTCCCCATACCACAATTCCTAGCCCATGTGTTTATTTATCTTAGTAATCATTTCCAAAGGCTGAGGATTAGGAGGAATACTTTCAGAGAATATGGTTAGAGCTGAACTGAGTCTGGCAAGCTCTGACAAGGGCTCTGGTACAATAAAAATGGAAGAAGAAAAAGGAGACCAGCCTCTACCTGGTTTGGTTAGTCTTGTTGAAATGCATGCCTGACAATTTCTGGAAACCCTAAGGCCTCAATGCATGATTTTGGTAATTCTGTGGGTGTTCTTGGGGGGCTTTGTCTCAATGGGCTGATTTGAGTTTTAGGAAAAGTTAGGGGCTGAGTGAATGGAACCCCTGTAGGTAGAACAAGGCTGGCCTGGAGAGAGGCCTTGAACACATTTTCAGGCTGAAAGGAAGAGCCACAGAAAGTAAAAGGAAGGAAGATGGGATGGGTGAATGCTACTGTAAGAAAAAAAGAAACCCTGAAAATTTATAATTAGATGGAAGGAATTAAGCACTTATCCTTCCTTTCTAGTAGGAACTGTATTTCAGGGTACCAGTTAACCCTAGCTGATGAGGAAAAGCCCCACCAGAAGGATTCCTGCATAGAAGGTAAGAAAGAATTATACAATAAGGAAAACACTATTTTGGAAACTCTAATGAAAATATGGGTTCAGGCAAGGAGCTTCAATTGGTGTTTAAAAAAAGTGTTTGGTGAATGGTTTTTTGGGGAGCTGAGACATGTGTAGTGTGGAAGCAATATATCACAGAAAGCTTTCCAGTGGCAAGGTGGAAAAAAAAAAAAACCGTGCAATGAAGGAGTTGGGCTGTCATCACTCTCATATCCTGGTATCAGAGTTAGTGTTACTAATAGACATTCAACCAGACATTATGTGTCCTCTGCTGTGACTCAATATGGAGTATACAATATAACCTACGATCTGTTCTAGACAAATACAATTAACTGGAATATAATATATAGTTTAGATATAACTTTTATTTTATATGAAAAGCAGGAGATGGAAGAACAAGCTGAACAATATTACAAGGAAACAGTGAGACAAATCCAGGGGGTAGGGTATTCTGTAAGACACCTGACTTGGCATCTTCAACAGCCAGTGTCCTGGAAAAGGGACTTAAGGGATATCACAACAAGATGTGTTCTATGGTCTTGGGTTCCATACGGATTTGGGCAAACTGGCTGGAAAGAACATTTTTTAAACAATTGGGTTCATTTTAATATGGATTAAGTATTAGATGAAATGAAACTTTCAGAAATCATAAGGTGACCGAAAAGAAGGTTTGCAAGGATATAGTTAGCAATATGCCAGTTTGGCTAAAATCTTATATACTACCTCTAAGCATAGAGAAAGATCCACAAAGATGGTAATGTTGGTATTGAAATACAAATGTTTTTCTGAGATTTTTTTATTGAGGTATAATTCATATACCATAAAACTTGTCCTTTTAGAGGATTTTGCTATATTCATAGGGTCTTGCTACTATCATCACTGTATTGTTCCAAAACAGCTCTGTCACCTCCCAGAAAAGCCACATACCTATTAGTAATCAGCCCCTTAACCCCTTTTCCCTACCTCTAGCAAGCCACGGTCTACTTTCTGTCTCTATGGATTTGCTTATTATGAATATTGCATATACATGGAATCATACAATATGTGGTCTTTTGTGTCTGGCTTCATTCACTTATAATGTTTTCAAAGTTCATTCACATTGTAGCATATATGAGTAGTGCTTCATTCCTTTTTATGGCTGAGTAAATATTACATTATATGGATATACTTGATTTTATTTATCTGTTCGTCGGTGGATGGACCTTTGGGTTGTGTTAACATTTTGGCTATTAGGAATAATGCTGCTATGAACATTTGTACACCAGTTTTTGTGTGAACATATGTTTTCAATTCTTTTGAATATAAACCCGAGAGTAGACTTGTTGGTCACATGGCTTACATTTGGAGGAAATGCCAAACTGTTTCTCAAAGGACTGCGCCATTTTACATTCCCACCACCAGTGTATGAGGAATCCAATTTCCCTGCATCCTCTACAACACGAGTCACTGTCCATCTTTTCTATCACAGCTGCCATATTCTGCATGAGGGGGTATCTCATTATGGTTTTGCCATTCATTTCCCTGATAGCTAACGATGTTGAGCATCTTTTCATGGGCTTATTTGCAATTTGTATATCTTTGTAGAAGTGTCTATCTAAGTTAGTTGCCAATTTAAAAATTAGGTTGTCTCTTTGTTGTTGAGCTGATTCTGGATACTAGACTCTTATCATACGTATGATTTGCAAGTATTTTCTTACATTCTCTGGGTTGTTTTTTCACTTTCTTAATGAGTGTGCTTTGAAGCACAAAAGTTTGATAAAGTCCAACTTAACTATTTTTTCTTTTGTTGCTTATGCCTTTGGTGTCATATCTTAAAAACCATGTCTAATATAAATTCATGAAGATTTACCCCTACGTTTTCTCCCAAGAGTCTTAGAGTTTCAGCTGTTACACCTAGGTCTTTGACTCATGTTGAGAGTTTTGATGTACAGTATGAGGTAGATGTCCAACTTCACTCTTACACGTGGGTATCTGGTTTCCCCAGAAACATTGGTTGAAAGGATGATTTTTTTCCCCTCTCGCTGTTTCTCTCTTGGTCGAATAAATAAATAAAATCTTTAAAAAATCAATTGACTGTAAATATATGAGCTTATTTCTGAACTCTCAATTCCATTTTATCCATTTGTATGTCTCTATTTATGGCAGAACCATGCAGAGTCTTGAATATTATAGCTTTTTGGATAAATTTTGAAACAGAGGAGTGTGAGTCTTCCAATTTTGTTCTTTTTCAAGATTGTTTGGATCTTCTGGGCCCCTTGAATTTCCATTTAAAATTTAGGATCACCTTGTCAATTTGTGCAAAAAAGGCATTTGGGATTTTGATAGGGATTGCCCTGAGTCTGTAGATCAATGTGGGAATTATTGCCATCTTAGCCCTAATAAATCTTCTAACCCATGAACACAGAATGTCTTTCCTTTTATTTGGGTCTTTAATTTATTTCGACAATATTTTTGTGGTTTTCACTGTATAAGTCTTGCACTTTTTTGTTAGATTCATTCCTGAATATTTTTTGATACTATTATAAATGGAAATATTTCCTTAGTTTTCTTTTTTTGCCAGCGTATAAAAATACAATTGATTTTTAAATCTTGTATCCTGTATTCTTCCTGAAGTCATTTATTAGTGCTAATTTTGTGTATGTGTTTATGTGTGTGTGTGTATGTATTTTTTAGGATTTGCTATTAGGAGATTATGTCATCCACAAATAGAAATAGTTAAAAAAAATTTTCCTTCCTTATCTGGATGTCTTTTTTTTTTTCGTGCTTAATTGCCCTGGCTAGAACCTTCAGTACGATGTTGAACAGATGTGTCAAGAGCAGACAGCTTTGCCTTGTTCCTGATGTTAGGGAGAAAAGTTTTCAGTCTTTCACTATTAAGTGTGATGTCACTTGTGGGTTTCTTGTAGATGGCCTTTATCAGGTTGAGGAAGTTCCTTTTTATTTTATAATTTGTTGAGTGTTTTTTTTTTTTTCAAAAATTTTATTTATTTAATTGACAGAGAGAGAAACAGCGCAAGCAGGGGGAATAGCAGGCAGTAGGGGAGGGAGAAGCAGGCTCCCTGACGTTGGGCTCGATCCAAGGACCCTGGAATCATGACCTGAGCTGCCGAAGGCAGATGCTTAACCAACTGAGACACTCAGGCACCCCTTGTGTGTTTTTGTTTTGTTTTGTTGGGTGTTTTTTATCATGAAATGTCAAATGTTTGTTCTGTGTCTGTTGAGATGATCATGTGGTATTATGCTTTATTCTATTAATATAGTGTGTTACATTGATTTTCATATGTTGAACCAACCTTACATCCTGTCATAGTATATTTTCCTTCTTATATGTTGCTAGATTCAATTGTCTGGTTTATTAAAGATTTTTGCATATAAATCTGTAAGGGATTTTTTTAAAAATTTATTTATTTGACAGAGAGAGAGATCACAAGTAGGCAGAGGGGCAGGCAGAGAGAGAGGAAGGGAAGCAGGCTCCCTGCTGAGCAGAGAGCCCGATGCAGGACTCGATCCCAGGACCCTGGGATCATGACCTGAGCCCAAGGCAGAGGCTTTAATCCACTGAGCCACCCAGGTGCCCCAGGATATTGGTTTTTAATTTTTTCTTGTAATATCTTTATCTTGTTTTGGTATCAGAGTAGCAATGGCTTCCTCGAATGAGTTGGGAAATATGCCTTCCTCTTCTATGTTTTGCAACAGTTTATGAAGGATTAGTGCTAATTTTTCTTTAAACATTTATAGAATTTACTGGTGAAGCCATCTGGTTCTGGGCTTACTTTGTGGGAAGTTTTTGGTTACTATTTCAGTTTCTTTACTTGTTATAGGTCTTTTCAAAATTTCTGTTTCTTCTTGAGTCAGTATTGACAGTTTGTGTCTTCCTAGAAATTTGTGCATTTCATCTAGGTTATCTAATTTATTGACATACAATTGTTCATAGAATTTCCTCATAATCATTTTTATTTCACTAAGGTCACTAATATCATCCCTTTTTCATTTTTTATTTTAGTAATTTGAATCTTTTATCTTTATTTTCTTGGTCAGTCTAGTCAACATTTTATTAATGTTGTGGATTTTTAAAAAAATAACCAACTTTAAAATTTCATTAATATTCTCTGTTGTTTTCTATTCTCTATTTCATTTATTTTAGCTGTAATCTTTATTATTTCTGTCTTTCTGTTTACTTTATTTTTAGATTGCTCTTCTTTTTTTTTTTTTTTTAAGATTTTATTTATTTATTTGACAGACAGAGATCACAAGTAGGCAGAGAAGCAGGCAAAGAGAGGGGAAAGCAGGCTCCCTGCAGAGCAGGGCGCCCAATGCGGGGCTCGATCCCAGGACCCTGAGACCATGACCTGAGCTGAAGGCAGAGGCTTTAACCCACTGAGCCACCCAGGCGCCCCTAGATTGCTCTTCTTTGCTACTTTCTTAACATGAGAGGTTAGATCATTGACATGAAAACTTCTTTCCAAATGTAGCTATTTACAGCTATATATTTCCATGTGAACATTGCTTTCACTGCATCCTGTAAAGTTTGGCATGTTGTGTTTTATTTCCATTTATTTCAAAGTATTTTCTAGTTTCCCTTGTGACATTTTCTTTTACCTGGTGGTTATTTATGAGTGTGTTGTTTAATTTCCATTTATTTGTGACTTCCTCAGATTTCCTTCTGTTAGTGATTTCTAATTTCAGTCCATTTTGGTCAGAGAATATACTTGGTACTGTTTCAATCCTTTCAAATTTATTAGGACTTGTTTTATGATCTAACATATGGTCTGTCCTAGAGGATGTTCCAGGTGCATTTGAGAAAGCTGTGCATTCTCATGTTGTCAGGGAGAGTGTTGTGTAGATGTCTGTTAGATCTAGTTGATTCAGAGTGTTTCTGTCTTCTGTTTCCTTGTTAATCTATCTAGTTGTTTTACCTATTATCGAAAGTGGGTTTTTGAAGTTGCCAACTTTTGTTGAATTTCTGTTGGCATCCCACAGGTCTCCGAGATTCTTTTCATTTTTCTTTCTTCTTTTTTTCTTTCTATTCCTCAGACTGGAGAAGCTAATTGAACTGTTTTCAAGTGTGCAAATTCTTTGTTCTGCCTGCTCAACTCTGTTTAAGAGCCCCTTGAGTGTTTTCATTTCCCTTATGGTATTTTTCAACTACAGAATTTTTATCTGATTCCTTTTTAAAAAATATAGTGTCTACCTTGTTATCGGTATTTTCTATTTGATGAGGCATTGTTCTTATCCTTTAGTTTTTTAAACCTGGCTTTTTCTCAGTCTTTGAAAATATTTATAATAGCTTGCTTAAACCTTTGTCCTTTCAGCCCAATATCTGGGCTTCCTCAGGGAGTTTCTATTGATTGCTTTTCCCTGCTGTGTATTCATCTATATTCTTGTTTATTTTCATGTCTCAGAAGTTTTTACTAAAAATGGACATTCTAGTTTTTAATCTTTTTTTTTAACTGGGCATTTAAAATAATATCATATTATCTGGTAGTCTGGAATTCAGATTGGCAATCTGGAATATAATCTGTAAATCTCCCCTCCCCGGAGTTTCTTATTGCTGTTGCTATTTGTTATTGTTTATTTGTTTAGTGACTTTTCTGAACAAATGCTGTGAAGTCTGTATTCTTTGTTGTATATGACAATTGAAGTCTCTGATCATTATATTAGCTTAGTGGTCAGCCAATATAAAAGAGATTTCCTTGGAACCAATAAGTCTCCCAGTCCTTACAGAGGAGGTCAGTGTGTATGTTGGGGCATGCCTTCAACAGTCAGCCAGGTAGTTGAAAATTCTTCCTTTGCCTTTAGTTCCTGCTTGCACAGAGCATCAGATCAGTAAAAGTGAGCTCTTTAGGTCATTGCTGATCATGTGCACAGCCCTGGCCATGAGCATAAGCCCACATATGTGTGTGGCCTTCTAGAGTCCCAGGAATATACAGATCTTTTTACAGCCCCTATGGACATTTTTCTTTTTAAGCTTTTTTTTTCTTTTTTTTTTTTTCTTTTTCTTTTTCTTTTTCTTTTTTTTTCTTTTTTCTTTTCGTTTCTTTTTAAGCTTTTTATTTTTAAAAAGATTTATTTATGTATTTTAGAGAGAGAGCAAGGGGAAGGGGCAAAGGGCGAGAGAGAATCTCGAGCAGACTCCCTGCCAAGTGTGGAGTCCAATGTGGGGCTCCATCTCTCACGACTCTGAGATCATGACCTGAGTTGAAATCAAGAGTCGGATGCCCAACCAATGGAGCCACCCAGGTGTCCCCATTTTTAGCTTTTTAGTTAGTCTATTATTTGGCCCAACCAATATCCCATAATTCAGGCAGCTGTGAAGTCAAACAACTACCTCTTATTGTTTTAAACAAATGTCCTGGGGAGAGGGTTTCTGTACTGGATGAACCCTGAGTTACTCAAATAAAGCCAGCTTGCAAGTGGGGTCTCCCAGGGAGCCACCAAGATAGGTCAGATAATGGCAATTCTTTATAAATGAGGCTCTAAAGAAGTTCCAACTCCATTCTGCCTTTCCGGTGGCTGCCACACTGCTGAATTTTCACTGTAATTGTGGACTATCGGTTTTCAAGGCTGCTATGAAGCTGGAGAGAGGTACCTAGGAATAGAGCAAGTTAAATGATCACGAACTCATAGTTCTTCCTGAGTTTCAGCTGTTTTTTCTTGACTAAATGCTCTTTGGATTGCTTTAATTTCCAGAGTTCTGAAAAATTGAGTCTAATGATTTTTGCTACCTTTTTCATCGCCTTTATGGAGGAGAGCATTTGGAGGTTCTTAGTCCACTGTTTTTGCTAGCATCACTCTGCGGCAGTAATCTCTTGACAATGGGCATGCAATGTTTTATTTTGTAATTTGGGTTTGTTCACATTTTCTATTTTCCCACACTACACATGTGATATGTTTGTAATAATAAGTGGTCATTTATCAAAAGAAGAAAAATCTAAAGTCCATGGAATTTTAGTTGTCATTTTAGTAAATTTGGCTATTCACACCAGCGGCCATAAGTTAAAAACTTTATGTTCTATTAACTTTCCCTTATTAGTTTCTCTTTTTTTTTGTTACCATTGTCAATTTACCTCTAGTGTTCAGAGCTAAAGCCTTTAAAATTAAAAGCGTTTCTTTTTTTGTGGGGGCAGCAAAGAAAATGTTGTGGTTGGTGACTGTGACTTCCCTAGTTAGTTTTGAGAGAGAAAACTCCTTGGGGTTGGGGGGCTCATGGTTAGAGTAATCATATATCCTAGTTTTCCTGAGGGGGGGGAACAGTTTATACCTGTTGTTACAGTATAATTATTAATAGCACCCACTTGGCGTTCTTAAAGGTGTCCTAGCTTAGATCAGAAAGTTCATGGCCAGCACTAGTTATTGACAACAGCAGGAGGTGAGGAAGCCAGCAGATGACTCAGGGACAGCCACAAGAGCAGAAGACATGGGGAACCAGGCTGGTACCAAGAATGGACCTGGAGATAAACAGCTGAAGGGCTTGAGCATGGCTCCCCAGCTAAGGCATGGAGGCTCCCACTTCAGTTTCTTAAGTATCTCTTGAACTCCCATCTTGGGTGAGTTCGTGGTTCAAGCTCATTCCTCCTAAATTACTACAAAACAATCACTGGATCCCTCTCCCACCTGCTTTGGCTCACAGGTGAGCTCAGGCCCACCTCCAGGCTCTGGCAGACATTTCCCATGGATTGCTGGTAAGAGCAGCTATGTTGTAGTCCCTCTCTGAGCTCCCTGAGCCAGAGTATGGCTTGAGATTTATGGCGGTGAGTTATCTGGTGCAGGAAGTCCTGCTCTAATGGTCTTTGTGCCGCTATCGGTGGCTTGGTGGAAGCCTGTTTGGAAGTGCAGGGAAAGAGACTCACAGTGGCTGTCAAGGACCAAGGTAAGGGATCCGGTTTCCAAGCACAGAAGCTGAGTCCTGTCACAGATTTGTGAGACCAGGTTCCCAGGATTCAGGGTGGCTAGCAAATGCAAAATCTGGCTGCGGTTTCCTTTGGATGCCTCCAGTTTGTGGGCGGGCATCCAAAGGAAAGGTATCTTTTATTAGCTTTTTAAGTTTTTGGAGGAGAGAGCACCAGACAGAATTCTCCTAGTCTGGGTGTCTGCGTGTTGCTCAATGGCAAAATAAAATACAACAAATCCCAGAATCCAATGTGATTGCCATAGCAATATAAACCCTTTCTACAAAAGAAATATTTCAAGAGAGTTGTAAGGAAGAAAGGGTGAAGTCATCGCTTGAATGCCTGTTCTGACCCTCTTCTGCAGTCATGCAGGCATGGGCCTGGGACATTGATAATGCAAAGCTTGTTCAAGAAAGAATTGGTGATTAGATGTGAGGCAAATTGGCAGGTGAGGTCAAACCACTCACGTAATATTAACCCATATTGGACAAGAATCAGCTGGAGGGAGAATTGTTTAAAAGGTATCCTTAGAGTACCTAGAAAATTGTCTATTTATGGCTTTTTCCTCTTTTATTCAGTTAATATACTGAATTACACTGATCGATTTTCAAGTGTTAAGCTAGTCTTTCGTTCTTGGGATAAACTCCCCTTGGTCATGACATATTAATATTTTTATGTATTGCTACATTCAATTTATTAATATTTTGTCTGTTTACGTATCTATGTTCATGAGGGATATTGGCCTGGAGTTTTATTTTCTTGTAACTTCTTTGGTTTCAGTATTGGGGTATAGCTAGTCTCATAAAATGAGTTAAAAGGTGTTCCCTCCTCTATTTTCTTTTATATATAATATGTATATTATATATATATATTTTTAAAGATTTTATTTGACAGACAGAGATCACAAGTAGGCAGAGAGGCAGGCAGAGAGAAAGGGGGAAGCAGGCTCCCCGCTGAGCTGAAGGCAGAGGCTTTAATCCACTGAGCCACCCAGGTACCTCCCTCCTCTATTTTCTTAAAGCATTTGTGTAAAATTGGTATGATTTCTTCCTTAAATATTTAATGAAAACCAATGAAGTCACCTAGAGTTTTCCTTGTGGGAAGATTTTTTTTTTTTAAGATTTTATTTATTTATTTGACAGAGAGAGAAATCACAAGTAGGCAGAGAGGCAGGCAGAGAGAGAGGGGGAGGCAGGGTCTCTGCTGAGCAGAAAGCCTGGGCTCATTCCCAGGACCCTGAGATCATGACTGAGCCGAAGGCAGAGACTTAACCCACTGAGCCACCCAAGCGCCCCTGTGGGAAGATTTTTTACACTCAAATTACTGAGTTGTAATTTACATGCAATAAAATGCACTAATGTTGAGTACACAAGCAGGCGAATTTTACAAATGTATAGATCCATGTAATCACAGGTGCAATCAGTTCTAATCACCCTTAAAATTTCCTCTGTGCCCAGGCCTTCCCTTCCCTTCATCCTGGGCTACCACTGACCTGCTTTCTGTCAATATAGATTAGATTTGCATTTTCTAGAATTTCATTTAAATGGAATCACTGTTCATCATTTTTTTTTTTTTAAGATTTATCCATGCTGCTGCAGGTGGTGGTAGTTTTTTTTTATTGCTGACTATAGTTATACCACAATTTGTGTATCCATTTACCTGTTAATTGACATCAGGTCATTTTTAGATTTTAGCTACTAGGAATGAAGCTGCTATGAATATTTATGTACAAGCCTTTGTGTGAACATATTTTTTAATTACTCTTTGGTAATTTGGGGTAGAATTGTTGAATTGTATGGTAGTGTATGTTTAAAAGGAATTGTCAAGGTGTTTTCTAAAGTGTGCCATTTTATATTCCTACCAATAATAAATTAGTTTTAATTTCTCCACATATTTTCCAACACTTAGAATTGTCACTTTTTAAAATTGTAATCATTCTGGGGCGCCTGGGTGGCTGTGGGTTAAAGCCTCTGCCTTCAGCTCAGGTCATGGTCTCAGGGTCCTGGGATCGAGCCCCACATCGGGCTTTCTGCTCAGCGGGGAGCCTGCTTCCCCCCTCTCTCTCTGCCTGCTTCTCTGCCTACTTGTGATTGCTGTCTGTCAAATAAATAAATAAAATCTTTTAAAAAATACCCATTTCAAAAATAAATAAATAAGAATAAAATAAAATTGTAATCATTCTAGTCGGTATTAGTGATAAATTATTATAGTTTTAGTTTTCATCTCCCTGATGACTAATCATATTGTATATCTTTTCATGTGCAGATTGACTGTAGATCTTATTTTGAAGATCTCTTCAAATGCTCTGCCCACTTTTAAATTGGATAGTTTTCTTACTTAATGAGTTGTAAGATATATTTTTATATTATGTACTTATTATATTACTTTGATATTATTATACTATAATTTTATTACTATTATATATCACATAAATATTCTGGATACAAGTCCTTTATCTGAAAAATGTGTTGTGAGTACTTGTTTTTTAAAGTATCAATTATTATTGCAAATTATGTTTTTCAAGAACATTTTTTCCATTTCATCTAGGTTGTTGAATTTATTAGCCTAAAATTATTTAAAATATTTATTTTATTGTCCCTTTAATGTCTATTGGATCTGTGGTGATGACACCTTTCACTCTTGATATTGATGATTTGTGTTCTTTATCCTGGACCAGTCTAGCTAAAGATTTGTCCTTTCTGTTGATCCTTTCAGAGAAGCATTTTTTTGAACTTTGTTGATTTTTCCCTTACCTCTCTTCTCTTTTGTAAATTTCTGCTCTTTATTATTTCTTTCCTTTTATGGATTATGGGCTTACTTTGCTTTTCTTGTTCCAGTTTTTTAAGGTGGAAGCTTAGGTCATTGAATCTAATTTTCCTCTTTTCAATAAGTTTTCAGTTTCCCCTTAAGCACTGAATTAGCTGCATCCCAGAAATTTTAATATACTGTATTTTCATTGTCATTCAGTTCAAAATATTTACTCATTTCCCTTATAATTTCATCTTTAATCCACAGATTATTTACTTTTGTTCATTTTCTCCTATTTGGGGTTATGAAGAAGATATGAAAGAAACAAATTCTGACATCTGATTTGACATCTGATTTGGTGCTAGACACCTATAGGCCTAATTGCTTGCTTGTGTTTGTTGCCTCCTGCAGCTTCCCAGTACAGCCAGCTTGCTCCCAGGCCCCATAAGCACATGGGCCCTTTTGTTGGCTCTTTGAAATTTCATGCTGGGTGCAACTTCTTTCAAATTTTACACTGATAGAACTTTCCCTTTATAAAATGTTGCACACTCACTATTCATTCTCTCTATTCTGGACTTTGTCCCAGAGAAAGCAGTCTTCCCCACCAGTTACCTTGGGATTTCCATTCTCTGTGATTAAATAATATTTCTTTGATCATACCAAAGGATTAATGTCTTGTTGACATCTAAACATAAAGTTGGAGTGTCTCCATGCCATGATGGAGTTGCTATAATGGAGATTTTATGAGTTCTAATTGAATGACTTTGTGGTTAGAGACTACATTTTATATGATTTCTGTCCTTTTACATTTGTTGAAGCTTGTTCTATACTAGTTTATATATGTTTGTTTGTTTTTGTTTCATAGTAGTGACTATACCACATCAAGTTGAAAAGAGTGGCCATTCTAAAATCACTGGGAATAATGCTCTACAAATGTGAATTAGGTCAATTTGGTTAATAGTGTTGTTCAAGTCTCTAAATCTTATCTAATTTTGTAATTTGTCCTGTCAGTTACTGAGAAAGGAAGGCTGAAATCCAGCTACAATTGTGAATTTGTATAATTCTTCTTTAGTTCCCTTAGTTTTTATCTCCTATATTTTGAAACTCTGTTATTAGATACAAACACATTTAGTTTTCCTATGTTTAGATGAACTGATCATTGTACTGTTATAAAATGACCTTGAGGTGGGAAAAATTTTAAGATGACCCCTAATATTTCCTTTGTCTCTGCTATACATGACCTGAATAATCTTCAAGAATGTTAATGTGATAAATTTTAGTCCTAGTATTAGTTTATATTATATTGCCCTATTGACCTTTAAAATAAGGAAATTATCTGCATAAGGCTTGACCTAATCACAGGAAAACAGAATTTTTTCGTTAGTCACAGAAGAGGAGTCAGAAATTTGAAACCTGAGGGGGATTTGGTTCCATTTGCTGGTTTTAAGATGGAGAGTACCACAAGTCAAAGGATGAGGTAAGTTCCAGGAACCAAGAAGGACCCCTAGCCAGCAAACAATGGGGAGCTCACTTACACAACCATAAGGAATTGAATTCTTCTAGCAAAGTGATCTTGAAAGTGGATTTTTTCCCACAGATCTTCCAGATGAAAACTTAACCTGGCTGATATCTAATTTCAACCTTGTGATACCCTGACCTGAGAACCCAGTCATGCCGTACAGACCTCTAATATACAGAATGTGAACAAATACATGAGTGTTATTTTAAGTTGCTGGGCTTGCGGTAATTAGCTATGC
This sequence comes from Taxidea taxus jeffersonii, assembly GCA_003697995.1. Taxonomy (NCBI): domain Eukaryota; kingdom Metazoa; phylum Chordata; class Mammalia; order Carnivora; family Mustelidae; genus Taxidea; species Taxidea taxus. The sequence continues at coordinate 45,715 of RCUC01139198.1, read as the reverse complement.
AGCAATAGAAAACTGATACAGACCTTTATCTCTGGCAAGATTCCTTACTCAGCATTTACCTAAGAAAAATACATCCCCACAAAGCCTTGCATATGTTCATAATAGCTTTATTTATAATACCCCAACATGGAAACAACCCGAATGTTCATCTACAGGGGAATGGATACATGAATAGATACTTGTTGGCTATATAGTTTATTCCACATAATGGAATATTATCCAGCAATAAAAGGAATAAATTATCGATACATGCACCAAAATGGATGGATCTCAGAATCATTATGTTGAATGAAAAAAGTCCTCCAAAAGAGTATGTACTACACAATTTTCTATAAAATTCTAGAAAAGTGTATACAAAAATTATAAGAAATTTCTAGAAAATTTCTGTCAATATAGTGTCAGAAATTGTGTCAGTGATTGAGTGCCTGGATGGGGACTGGTAGATAGGAGGTGGTGGAGGGGAAAGAAATGTATTATAAAGGGGCAGGAAGAAATTTCCTGGATTTCAGGGGTATATACATATGTTAAAATTCATGAAATTATATGAAGAGTATATGCTTTAAATATTTTTGGTTTGTTGTACATCAGTTGCATTTCAATAAAACTGTTAAAAACTCACCACCATTACCACTTCCCCCCCGACCCCCCCTCCCCCAAAAAAAGGAAATAGGAGGGAGGGCTGAGGAAAGCTTTGGAATAGACTCAGTCTCCGGCAGTCTTCCATCCCTGGCCCACCCCCTTGCCTAGTTCTCATTCTTGGATTTCCTAGTGCCTTGATGTACCTTCATTTATCTTAATTTTTATTTCCTATTGCTGTATCAGCAGTTTATGGGGTTGGAACTTGGAGAGGATATGTCTTTTCCTTAAGCCTTTGTCAGGTCCCTAGTTTGCCCTCTGTCATTTCTAAAGCTAAGACCATAACCTGAGCAAGTTTTTCTCTCTGCATCCTGCATATCGTCACTGCCCATACTGCCCTTCCACTGCCTCTCCATTAAACCAAAAGTTTCGTGGTAGCAAGAATGAGCAGTCTTTTTACTCTTTTAGTGTCCTTGAGTTTTTAGCCTTGAAATCCCATATTTGAATTTCAGAAGCATGAAGGCAGTCTCACCTCTGAAGATGGTCCAGGCCCCTATGTCCAGGGTTTTGGGCCCCATTTCTTTTGGGGAGGGTGGCAGAAGACCTCTTATGGTACATATTCAATTTTCTTTTATTTTTCCAGGAATCACTTTAACCAATTCCATAGCCTCCAGCTGCTTCATCTTGAGAACAGAGAGTGCTACACTAATAGCAGGCAGCCCTCCCAGTGCAATTTATGGCTTCACAGCTCCGAAAATTACAGTCATTTACAGTCTTCTCCATTAGTGCCCTGACCCCATCCAGTGATGTCTGCATGTTTTTGGTTCCTGATGCCTAAAGCTTCTTGTTGCTTTACTACCAGATCTCGCCAAGCTGAAAAATTTCCTTTTCCATTTCCAGGGGAACTTCTGATCTGTAGACCTGTTCAATATGAAGACCAGAGGGTCACCTTTGTTTGTTTTCTGTTATTGGGTTCATGAATTATTCCATTACAAACCCATAGTTTTCTAGAGTTAATTATCTGATACAGAGTAGCAGTGAATTCGGATTCTTCCCAAAGTTCTATTCTTTAACTAATTCTGTCTACCTCTCTTCTACAAGTTGGGTCATGTGGCTTCAGATCTCTCCCACCATTAGTCTGACACCAATGTCAAACCCTGATATGGCTTTGTATGGGTCCCCTCAGTGAGTCTTACTATTTATCCTCCTGTTGAGGCTGGTCCAGAGGTTTAAAGGAGCCTCCTAACAAGCTGATCTCAGGAGCCATTAAAAGTCGAGGCAGGGATTCTTTAGTAGGGATGTTCTGAAACTTCAGTGTGTGTTGCTATCACTTTGAGGGGTTGTTGAAACAGAGATTGCTGGGCCCCATCCCCAGAGTTGCTTCAGGGAGACCAAGCATTTATATTTTACCAAATCCCAGCTGGTGCTGATACTGCTGGTCAGGGGATAACACTCAGAAAACCACTGCTTTAGTCCCCTCTTGCAATTGTCCCAAACCCTCATTTTTTATCTATCTCTATATATTTAGATTTTACTTAGTTAATATACAGTGCAATATTGATTTCTGTATTAGAATTCAGTGATTGATCACTTAACATACAACACCCAGTGCTCATCACAAGTGCCCCCTTTAATACTTGTCACCCATCTAGCCCATCCTCCATCCGCCTCCCTCCTTCAACCCTCAGTTTGTTCTCTATTATTAAGAGTCTCTTATGGCTTGTTCCCCTCTCCCCTTTTTTGATTTCCCCTTTTCCCATATGTTCATCTGCTTTCTGTCTTAAATTCCCCATGAGTGAGATCATGTGGTATTTGTCTTTCTCTGACTAATTTTACTTAGCACAATACATTCTGGATCCATCCATGTAGTTGCAAATGGCAAGATTTCAATTTTTGATGGCTGAGTAATATTCCATTGCGCGCACGCACATGCATGTGTGTGTGTGTGTATCACCTTTATCCATTTGTCAGTTGATGTACATTTGGCAACCTACTTGATATGATATCCAAGTGTCCCTATTCATTTTTCCCTTGTTATTGGCAACTTATTGTTTTAGCTCCACACCTGTCTTTTGTGCTCCTTCCAGGACCTCATTCTCCCAGTTGTCTTTTACTCTAAATCCTTTGACCTGTCTTGGTGGCTCTTCCTGCTCCAGGTCATCCAGATAGGATGCCTTCTCTAGTCTAGCCTCTCTGGTTTCCAAATTCAATACCAAAACCCTTAGCCACCTTGCAGTCGGTGTCTAGACCAACTTTTAGCAAGTCCTAACCCCAAAACCTCCTGGCTATATTTGTTCAAACTATTTCCCCTCAATCATTGCCTTGCCTCGAAACTAGTCAATTAGTATCTGTGACTTTCATGCTAATAACTCTGGACTTCCCCCTCTTAAATCTACCGTTTCAAGTCATTATCATGCGCAACAATAAGGATGCTCCCTGAATTTATTTTTACTATTATTTTTCTGTTATAATGGCTCTCCAAGTATACATTTTGATAGTGCCTTCCAGAACAAAGGCTAGGAGATAGACAAGTGTATCCCAGTTTCTGTTCCTAACAAATTTCTCTCATATCCTATATTAAATCTATTGTGTATCTGATCACCTATCCTAACCTAGAAACAACTAAAACACCTTCCTTCTTCCTGTTTTCATTTTTTAAAGCAGTTAAATCTATATTTGTCCTTTTAAGTACATTTCTTTCATGTAGTCTAGTCTGGTTTCTAAGATTTCAACCATCCTGAGTAATGCCTTTTTTTTTTTCTTTCTCCCTTAAGCCCCTGTTATTTTTCTATTTGCCATTTCTAAGCTAAGACTGTCTCCAGGGCAACGGTCTTCTGCCCACTAGCAGGTCCTCAGCTCCTGCCCCCCTTTGTGAAGTCCCCCTTCACTCTTTATGTGCAAATTGGATTTCCAGAACCTAATGCTCCAGGTGCAGGCTGATTGTGTTTCTTCCTTTTTCGTTTTCTTTTCTTTTTTTTCTTTTGCCTTTGGATTTGTAATTACTTAATTCTTCATCTACCTCACACCAAGAATCTATATTTTCAATTTAATCCTCCCATTTGACTCCACCCCTTCTTGTTCCCTGTCCTTTATAATCCACCATGCTAGTAAAGACTTATTAAGGTTTCCAAAGGGTCCCACCCAGGAGGAAGCAGAGCAGTGGTGTCCTTGGTTATCCAGTGGGTTAGCTGTAGATACCACGCTGATTGCTATGAGCTGATCTTTCCCTTTTTTTTTTTTTTTTTGAGATATAATTGACATATAAGATTATAAAGGTTTAAGGTGTGTGACATGTAAGTCTGATATATATTGCAGTCTGACTATTCCAGTAGTATTAGCTAATCCAGCTGCTTTTTAATAAAGTCCCCCTGGGGGTAATTTTCATTTCATCCCAGAATGCATGAAAGGAAGGACCCTTCTTGTTGCTTCACTGGTTCCCAGTTTCTCAGAATGATGTGATCTGTGATAAAGTTTTTTCTGCCTTGTGGTGATGGGGAAGGAGGAAAACAAAACAAAACAAAAGACCAGGTGCCTGCTAATGGTCCTTTTCTAGGGAAGGAATGCCATTTCCATTTTGTCCTTCTTACTTTTCTGGTGTTAAAATGTCTTTATTTTTATGACCCTTTGTTGCTTTCCCATATTTTATTAAGCCTGTGAACTCAAAACCTTTGGGCTCCATCTCTCTCCTCCACCAGTTCTGAAGCCGAAAGCTGGCTCACTAGAGCTGGCTGTTTGGAGATGAACTTCCCCTGACCCCAGACATGAATCTGCTTCTCCAAGAACACTAGATTCCTACTCCTACCAAGAGACGCTAATCCAGACCCTGAGCCAGGGCAGGATCCCATAGTTTCCACATGAGATGTTACCCAGGAATGCAGCTGCTTTTAGGGTTTGCATGAATAGTCCTGAACCTCAGTCCCTAATGCTTATACTCATATCTGTTCTGCCAATCCCTCCAGATGTTTGCCCTGTCCTCAAAATCCCAAATTTTTGAATTCTGAATCCTTGCCTGATTTCTTCTTCTGGAAAGTGTCTGGACACTGTAAAAAAAAAAAAAAATCCAAGAACATCCCTTATCCCCAGCCCTTATTCCTTAAAGAAGTACTCCCTAAAACTTTCCACCGAAGCATTCCTAACAGCAGAAAAGATTGAATTCACGAGGAGAGAAGGAGAGGCAGCTGAAGGGATGATTGCAAGCAAGGAATTTTTATTTTAAGAATTCAAGCAACTCTTGCATTCTACTTCATAATGCATTTGAATTTGTATTAATATGAAAGTATTTAAAATTATTTACCATCAAGCAAAATTGGCCTGATTCTTCAGAAGTGCAACATGTTTATCCTGGGGCTGGAATCCTGGTGCATAGAAGCCACCCACAAGGGTTTCAGCCATCCCCATGCCCCAGCTATCCCCATGCCTCATCCTCAGGTTGAGTCAGAAATCCTTTTCTCATCCCTAGTCAACTTCCAGTGTCCTTTCCTTCAAGAACCCCTTTCTACAAATTACTCTCTGTTTTGGCAAGGAAAGTATTCCTCTTGGATAGAATCTTCCTTAGTTTCTCTCCAGTCCATCTCAGAGAATGCTGCCATGTCAGCACCTTAGTTTAGCTGCTATAACAAACACCAGAGGCTTAAACAGAAGACATTTACTTTTCACAGTTCTGGAGGCTGGGAAGTCCAAGATCAAGGTGCTGGGAGACTCTGTCTGACGAGGGCCCACTTCTTGGCTTATAGATGGCCACCTTCTCACGGTACCTTACATGGTGGAGAGCTCTAGTTGTCGTCATCTTCTCCTTCTTCTCCTTCTCCTTCTTCTTCTTCTTCTTTTTCTTCCTCTTCCTCTTCCCCTTCCTCTTTTTTTTTAAAGATTTATTTCTTTATTTTAGGGAGAGAGCATGACTAGGAGAGGCAGAGAGAGAGAGACGCTCAAGTCAACTCTGCGCTGAGCCTGGAGCATGATGTGGGATTTGATCTCACCACCCTTGTGATCAACACCTGAGCAGAAACCAAGAGTTGGGTGCCCCAAGTCTCTTCCTCTTCCTATGAGGAAACAAATCCCATTATGGTGGATAGCTCCACTTCATGACATCATCTAACCTAATTACCTCCCCAAAGCCCCATCTTCTAATATCATCACATTGGGGGTTAAGGTTTCAACATATGAATTTTAAGTAGATTCATTTAGTTCATACGAGTGGGCCCCAGGAATGCCTTCTTCTCCTGTACACTGTGCTCTCTTATGAGAGCACCAAAGAATATTGCCTTGGGCTCAGTTATTCTAAAGATTAAAAACAAAAAATGAAACAAAACAAACCTTTCCCCTCTAATTCTAAAAGCAGTACCTTATAGTAGTCATCCTTTGCTTTTTGCCTGCCAAGGCTTTATTCTGTTATCAGATCCTCTTCCTTTTTTTTTCTTTTTTCTCCTTTTGAAAACTGATTTTCAGTGTAGGGGTGAGCTGAGACCACCCTGCCCTTGCTCAATTCCATGCACGTCCTTTGACCCAGACTTGGTTGTCACAGTCCCAGTGCTCAAGGAAGGATATGTGTCCCATGCTGGGTCATTAAGAACTGGCCCAGGACTTTTCCTGGTGTGTGTTTTCCTCCGGAGTTGCTAAGCTAGTAGGCTCCTTTGTCATCATCACAGGGGGAGAGGCAGTCTGAAAATGAAGCCAACACAGAGAAAAAAGGGTCAACAGTTGGGGAAAGCCTCATTCTCAATAAATTCATTGGAGTACCTGGATTCAGCTCTGAATCTACCCCAGACTATACAGGCACATAAACCAATAAATTCCTTCTTTTCTTAAATTAGCTTGAGTTGGGTTTCTATTACTGGCAATCACAAAATTCCTGACTAATAGATAAGTCTCTTCATTACAAAATAAAACATTATAGAAGTATGTAACAAAGTGAAATAGAAAGGGAAAGTCTTTTGTAGTCTCATCCCTGTTCTTAAGAATTTAATGTACATTCTTCCAGACTGTTTCCAAACTTATACTAAATATTATTTTTCTATCACTTTTAAAGTCAGCATTATTGAGGTGTACTTTACATATAATAATGTTCAGTAAATTTAAGTGTATATTGTATCCAGCCATTCCACAATCACAACCAAGACATGATCATTTCCAATCTCCCAAAAAGTTTTCTGGGCCACCTCTGCAATTAATTCCCTCCCGTGACCCCCTGGTCTCTGTCTACCACTGACTTGCTTTCTATCTGTAGATACTATTGTTTTACCATTTTTGGAACTTTATATAAATGGAATCATATGGGTTGTTGGCTTTTCTGTCTGGCTTCTTTCACTTAGCATAGTATGGTGACTAACAGCATAATAAAAAAATAAATTAGTTTTAAAAAAGAAACATCTACATTATTTCATATATAGTATTTCACTCCCTTTTTTTTGCTGATTATTATTCAATAGAATGGATATTCCAGAATTTATCTTTTTACAAGTTGAAGGGCATTTCTAGATTTGACTGTTAAAAATAAAACTCCTCTGAATATTCGACAAGACTTTGTGTGGATGTACATTTCCATTTCTCAGATACCCAGTGTCTGCGTAATTGAGTCCTATATTAAACATATGCTTGACATTACATGAAACAGCCTGTTTTCCAAAGAGGTTACACAATTTTGCATTCTCACCAGCAACGTATGAGAGTTTCAGTTGTTCCATATCCTTGGCAACACTTGGTATTGTCTGTCTTTTTAATTTGAGTCACTTTGCTGGTCCTGAAATAGTATTTCATGTGATTTCAGTCTGCATTTCCCTAGTGATGAATGATGTTAGGCATCTTTTCTGTGCTTATTTGCTATTCATATACCTTGTTTGGTGAAGTATCTTTTGAAATCTTTTGCTCTTTTTATTTTTTATTTATTTATTTTAAATATTTTATCTCTTTGACAGACAGAGATCACAAGCAGGCAGAGAGGCAGGCAGAGAGAGAGGGGGAAGCAGGCTCCCTGCTGAGCAAGGAGCCCAATGCGGGACTTGATCCCAGGACCCCGAGACCATGACCTGAGCTGAAGGCAGAGGCTTTAACCCACTGAGCCACCCAGGAGCCCCTTTTTGCTCTTTTTAAACTGGGTGGTTTTCTTATTTAATTGCAAGATTATTTAGGTATGTTGGATATAAATCCTAAGGTATACATATTGTAAATACCTTTAGTCTGTGGCTTTTCATTTTCATCACAGTGTCTTTTGAGAAATTTTAATTTTTCAAAAAGATTTATTTATTTATTTATTTGAAAGAAAGAGAGAGAGAGAAAGAGAGAGAGAGAGCATGAACGGGTGGGACAGAGGAAGAGGGAGAGAGAATCTCAAGTGGACTCACCACTGAGTGGGGAACCTGACACAGGGCTCAATCTCACAACCCTGAGATCACTACCTGAGCTGAAACCAGGAGTCAGATGCTTAACCAACTGTGCCTCCTAGGTGCCCCAAGATGTTTTTAATTTTGATAAAGTCTAATTTATCATTTTTGTCATATTTTATATTTTTATGTCCTAGTTAAGAATATTTTGCTTAACCAAAGCCCACTATGAGTTTTTTCTTACATTTTCTTCTAGAATTATTATAGTTCTTATAACTTTAGATCTGTGGTCCATTTTGAATATGCTTTGGTTATGGTCTGTGATTCATTTTGAATTAAATTTATAAGTGATGTGAAGTAAGACCAGATTTTTTTCTCGCACGTGTGTGTGTGTTTGTGTTTTGCATGTGGATACCCAATAGACCTCTGCTTTGTTCTAGTACTATTTTATGAAATAGTATTCTGAAATAGATAATAAAATATTATCCTTTCACTACTGAATTACCTGGGAAGTTTGTTGAAAGTCAAATGATCATATATATGTGGGTCTATATATATGTGGGTAGACTCTGTGTTCTGTGACATTACTGTACGTGTCTATTTTTACACATGCATCCCCTTGTCTTGATGAATATAGCTTTAGAGTAAGTCTTGAAATAAGGTAGTGTGAGTGCTCTAACTTTGTTCTTTATTTTAAAAATTGTTTCCGCTATTCTAGGTCCTTTGCATTTCCACATAAACTTTCAGTAGTGTTGCCAAACTGGGTGCTCCACATAAGCTTTAGAATCAGCTTGTTATTTTTTTGTTTGTTTGTTTAAAGATTTTATTTATTTATTTGACAGACAGAGGTCACAAGTAGGCAGAGAAGCAGGCAGAGAGAGATAGGAGGAAGGAGGCTCCCTGCTGAGAAGAGAGCCCGATGTAGGGATTCCATCCCAGAACCCTGGGATCACAACCTGAGCCGAAGGCAGAGGCTTTAACCCACTGAGCCACCCAGGAGCCCCTCAGCTTGTTATTTCTTACAAAAAAGAAATCTGCTCAGATCTATAGATCAACTGGGGGAGAATTGATACTTTAACAATATTGAGTCTTCTAATCCATGAACATCATATAACTCTTTACTTATTAGATCTTCCTTAGTTTTTCTCAGTAAGGATTTCAGTATACAGATCTTATAATATTTTAGTTAATTTATCCCCAAGTACTTCATAATTTTAGGATGTACTGTAAATGGTATTGTTTAAAAATCCTGTTTCTGATTGTTCATTGCTAGGAAATATACTTACAGCCTTATATTCTACAATCTTAATAAACTCACTTCTTGGTTCTGGTAGCTTTTTAATAGCTTCTATAATATTTTCATATATACAATCATGTTGTATATAAACAGAGGCTGTTTCACTTACTCCTTTTCAACATGTGTGATTTTATTTATTTTTTCTTGCATTATTTCACTGGCTAGGGCCTCCAGTACAATGCTGAATAGAAATGTGAAGAGTAGACATCCTTGCTCCCTGTATTAGGAGGGAAGACGTTAAAAATTATGTTTTTTATAGGTCTTTCTCTTTTTGGGTTGAGGGAGTTCCCTCCAATTCCTAGTTTGCTAAGAATTTTTATCAAGAATGTGGTTCGAGTTTTGTCAAATGCTTTTTGTATCTATGGAGATGGTTTTTCTTTTTAAGTCTGTTCTGCTGGTGAATTCCGCTTATTGTTTTTTGAATATTAAAACAAGTTTACATTCCTGGGATAAACCCCATTTAGTCATGATGTGTTATCCATTTTATATGCTGTTAAATTCAATTTGCCAAAAATTTGTTAGGGATTTCTGCATCTATGTTCGCAAGGATATTGGTATTTAGTTTTCTTGAAATGCCTTCATCTGGTTTTGGCAACAGAATAAAGCTGGCCTCATAAAATGAATTGGGAATGTCCCTGGCTCTTTTATTTCTAGAATACTTTGTGTAAAACTGGGATTACTTCTTCCTGAACTATTTGGTAGCATTCACCAGTGAAGTCACCTAGGCTTGGAGTTTTCTCTGTGGGAAGGTTTTTAACCATGAGTACAATTTATTTAGTAGATATAAGGCTATTCAGTTGATCTCTTTCTTCCTGAATGATCTCTGGTAGTTTGTATTTTTCACAGAATTTGTCTATTTCATTGAAGTTGTTGGATTTATTAGCATTAAGTTGTCTATAATGTTTCCTTTTCATCCTTCTAATGTCTGAGGATCTGTATTCTGTCCTCTTTTATTCCTGATGTTGGTAAGTTTTGTCTTCTTTTTCTTTTCCTTGATTAGTCTAGCTAGAGTTTTATTCATTTTATTGATCTTTTCAAAGAATCAGCTTTTATTTTCATTGATTTTCTCTATTATTTCTGTTTCTATTTCATAGATTGCTCTTTATTATTTCCTTTTTTCTATTTACCTTGGTTTACTTTGCTCTTCTTTTTCTAGTTTCCTTTTTTTTTCTTTTTATAGTTTCTTAAGATGGAAGATTAAATTTTTGATTTGAGACATTTCTCCTTGTTGAATACAATCTTTCATTGCTATAAATTTCCTTCTTAACACAGCTTTAGCTGTATCCCACAGATTTTGATATGTTCTGTTTTTATTTCCACTCAGTTCAAATATTTAATAATTTCTCTTGTGATTTAGTATTTGACCTGTAGATTATTTAGAGGTCTCGTGTTTAATTTCCAAATATCTAAGGATTTCCATATATTTTTCTGTTATTGATTTATAATTTAATTCCACTGTGGTTAGAGAACTATATGTCATATGAATTCAACCCTTTTAAATTTATTGAGACCTGTTTTATGATCCAGAATATGATCTATCCTGGTGAATATTTCTTGTTCAGTTGAAAAGACTATGTGTTCTACTTTTGTTGGATGGAGTTTTCTTTAAATAGCACTTAGTTCAAATTGATTGATGGTGTAGTTCAAGTGTTCTATAGTCTCTATAGTTCTATTTTCTGTCTATTTCTTCTATAAATTAATGAGAGAAGAATATGAAAATTCCCAGTTATAATGTGGATTTACCTATTTTTCTAATTTCTATCAGTTTTTGCTTCAGTTATTTTGAAGCTCTATTATCACATAAACACACACTTAGAATTTTTTTTCATGAATTGATCCCTTTTTCATTATTGTGAAATTCTTCTTAATTCTATTAAGTATTTTGTGTGTGTGTATATATATATTTATATTTATATAAAATTAGCTACTTCAGATTTTTAAATGAATATTTTCTTGGTATACATCTTTTCTTCTTGTTTTTTTTATTTTCTTTTTTAAGATTTTGTTTATTTATTTGACAGACAGAGATCACAAGTAGGCAGAGAGACAGGCAGATAGAGAGAGTGGGGAAGCAGGCTCCCTGCCAAGCAGAGAGCCCGATGTGGGGCCCAATCCCAGGACCCTGAGATCATGACCTGAGCCGAAGGCAGAGGCTTTAACCCACTGAGCCACCCAGGCTCCCCTTCTTTTTATTTTTTTTAAAAACAACTCATTTGCCTATGTAGAATCTACAATTCAGTGTTGTTTTTTTTTGCTTATTCACAGAGCTGTGTAACTATCACCGCTATCAATTTTATAATATATTCACCACCTACCCAAAAAACTCTATACCCGTTGGCAATCATTCTTATTCCCCCACTTCTCCCTAGCCCTAGGCAATCACTAATCTACTTTCTGTCTCTATAGATTTGCCTATTCTGGACGTTGTGTAGAAATGGACTCATCTAACATGTGGTCTTTTGTGTGTGGCATTGTTCACATAATACAGTATTTTTTAAAGACTTTATTTATTTATTTGATAGAGAGAGACACAGCAAGAGGGAGAAGCAGGCTTTCCGCTGAGCAGGGAACCCGATTTGGGGCTCAATCCCAGGACCCGGGGTCATGACCTGAGCCGCAGGCAGACACTTAATGATTGGAGCCACCCAGGCACCCTACTTAACAGTGTTTTCAAGATTCATCCAAGTTGTATCAAGTATCTGTACTTCAATCCTTTTTATTGCCAAATAATATTCTGCTGTATCATATACCATATTTACTTATCCATCAATCAATGAATGGACATTTGCGTTACTTGTATCGACTCAGTGGATTTGCACTGAAGGACTTGAATATCCCTGACACGCATAATGTTTTGGGACAAACAGTGGGAATGGGGGTACAGTGGGTTACCAATGGGCAGTAACCCCTTCTACAGTTGTAAAACTTTTGTGTTACATCCCGCCCTTTCTCGCCCTCTCTCTGTTTTTGAGAAATGATCCAGCCAAAGAGATGAGTAGTCATGGATCTGACTTTATTCATGCCCCAGCTCTCCAACTTAGTACCAGGCTGCATTCCCCACTGTTGAGACAGCAGAAGAGAAAGTCTCTGAAATACCAGCCTAAATTCAATGAAACCTTTTCAAATAAATAATTTCATTCAACTGAAGAATTTCCAGTAGATGAAAGAGCATAGGATGGCATCCAGGACTCTCACACCAGGCTGTCTTTTAGCTACTGCCAAAAACAAGGGAATGTTTCGTTTGGAAGTTTTCCTTGTTCTTATTTTAAGGTAAAGCTTTACTCTTACTTACAGGCTGTGGGGTTTCTAATATTATCTCAAAGCGAACTGTGGAAACCACTGATCCTACAAGGTAGACAAACAAGGGCCAGGACAGTCCTATCTGGTTGAGTCTGTCCAAGGACATCAGAGTTTGATTTCTGCTACACCTTTAGTGGTGAAGACTCCTGCTTTCTGTACAGCTGGTGTCATCAACACAGTGAAGAGAAAGAAATTAACTTGCGGGCATGGGAAAATGAGACTCTCCAGGCATGCTTTGAGCAGAGCTAGATTCCCACAGAGCACAACAGTGCCCTGCCCAGTGGCCCATGTGATACACCATAGGTTGCGATTTTTCATGAAGGAGAAAACAGGAAGAAGAAAGAAAAGCCTGTGCATTCTTTTAACTGCAGTGGCTGATAAGGGATTTAAAAAGAAGTTTCAAATCTGGGTTTCACAATTCAGCTTTGCATTTACAGGCTTTTTCAGATCCTTCTTGTCCTTATCTGGACCATAGCAATAGCTTGCAAATCTGTGCCTCTTCTTTCAGGATGGGTGTTTTCCTCCAGTTCTTCTCGTGAGAATGAAAGACATCAATCCCTACCCCACCCTTCCTTAAGTCCTGTCTGCTGATTAGATGGAAGTGGAAAGTAAAAACTTAAAGTACCCGCCAGCTACCACCCCCCCCCCCACATGCTCACATGTCTCCTTGCTTGCATTTAGGGCCCAGGCAAAGAAGACTCAGGGAATGGAAGGGGTAAGATAATAGAGTTAAGAGAGCTAGCTGTATGGAGCCCTTCCTAAAGGCATTCCAGATTTGAATTTAAAACAAAAAAACCAATAAACCACTCTCCCTATGGACCAAATTTGTCCCTAAGCTGCCAGTTTGCCACATCTGTATCTTTCCAGGCATTTCTAACACATATATAAATATATCAATATTATAAATATATAGATATTTAGATACACGATACACAGATTTTTTATAGAAGTAGGATTGTAACAGACATATTGTTTTGAACCTTGCTTTTTCATGTTTATCCAGAAGCTTTAGGTGTTAGTCTCACAGGTAGCACCCTATAGATGGACAGTTAGCTCATTTTCAGTTAAAAAAATTTTTTTTCCTAATAATGCAGCATTGTTCATCCTTGAACACATGTTAAGGGGTCTACACATAGGATAAATTTGGCAAAGTGGAATCGCTAGGTCAATTTTGATGGCCATTGCCAAAATGCCCTCCAAAAAAAGTTCTATCTATTTAATTCCACCAACAGTGTTCCTCTGTTTAATGTTTAACTTTTTCTTCTGTATGTGTCTCATTAGTTATTCCCATCAGAATAGCTGCCCTCATTTCACTGGTCCAGAGTGAACTACCCACAGAAAGTTTCTTTACTCTGTTTATTGAAGAACGGGAGGAACATAAATATGTTTTGCCTACATATAAAGTTAATGGCCTGTGGTAAAGAATGTAGACCTTTAAGCAGCCTTCCATGTCGTTTGGCTTAGGAAACACTGGCTTAGTGTGCTAGACACCTGGCATAGTTTTGGAGGAAAGAGGTGCGCCGTATTGGGCAGTGCCTGCCGAGCTGGACGACGGCCTCTGCTGCCTAGTCCTTCCTTCTTGCTCAGGGCACACATCACCAAGTCTTTGCCCAACTGTCTCTCCTCTGCTAAAAGAGGGCCTGGAGGCTGGGGGATGGGAATGTGCTTTTCCCTCCTGGAGTCTCGATTATCCTAGCTGGACTTCCGGGTGGGGTTGGAACCTCCTTTGAGGACAGGGCCACACCATCATAAGCTGTACTCACCTTTCTCCCTCCTGCATAGTCTCATGCCAACTTGGTGAAAGTCTCTTTTTGCCCAGTGGTTAAGGCCCCATCCCTGTGCCAGCAGCAAAAGAATGCTTGGAATAGCAAGGAAGCTTCAAATATTAGAGATTTGGAAGAACGGAACCTTCCGTAGTAAAAGATTTGCTGACAAATGTTTCTGCAGAAGTTAGGTGGTGTTGCTCTGGTTCTAGCAAACTTCCTCAGTTGTGTTATCTGTGTATGCCATCTTGTTTCACTGCCCCTCTCCCTATTCCCTGGCAGATATGTGCCCCCTTCCACTCTGGGAATGCCCTTGGACTTTTGTCACAGCTATATTATTAATTCATCACTTTGCTTATTATCAGCTTATGTGCTTATCTGAACCATTGAACTGGGAGCTGTTGAAGATCTTAACAGCAACAACAGTAATAGCAGTAGCAGTAATAGAGTAGCTCCTGTGTGCCAGGCATTCTTTGAAGGGCTTTGCAAATATTAACTCATTTAGACCGCAGGCATCGCACATAATGTTTTGGTATCCTCATCTCCAGCATTTTTTTTAAAGAGGAGGTGGAGGGGGAGAAGGAGAGAGAATCTTTTTTATTCTTTTTCAAAAATAACTTTATGTATTTATTTTTGAGAGAGAGGGAGAGAGGTAGGGCAGAGAGAATTTTAAGCAAGCTTCAAGCCCAGCATGGAGACTGATGAGGGGCTTGATCTCACAACTCTGAGATGATGTGAGCTGAAATCAAGAGTCAGGCACTTAACCGACTGAGCCATCCAGGCACCCCTCCAGCAACTTCTTGAGCATTCTGATGGTGACTCTTTCAATTTATATCTCTCCTTCCCCACTCACCCAGAAGGGGTTTTGAAAAAATGTACTTATTATTGGTTTACAATACAAAAGTATTCATAACATACATATAGTAAGAACAGATTATACAGAATAACAGCAGGATTGTTTTCTTATTTCACCTGATATCAAGGGTATTTCTTTGACCTTCTATACCATTAGTTCAAATTAGAACAATCCATTTCCATCTACTAGCATGGAATAGTTATGTTTCCCTTTAAAAAATAAATGAACTCTGTAAACATTAATAATGTTTTAGAAGTGGGGGCTTGAACTCATGGGGTGTGAACTCAAGATGCTGAGATCAAGACCTGAGCTGAGTTCACGAGTCGGATGCTTAACCAAATGAGCCACCTAGGCACCCCAATTCCACAAACTTTTGGATGAGTAAACATAAGTAAACATATCTGGGTTCAAGTCCTGGCTCCACAACTTACCAGCTCAGCCACATTGGGTAAGCTCCTTCATTCTTTCAAAGCCTCAGTTTCTCACTGGTTAAATGAAGATGATAATAGTTCTTTTTATATGTTAGAATTAAATAATATGACATACATAAAGAGTTTAGCAGAGTCTGGCACATAGTGATGAACAAATGTGTGCTTTATTCATTCTTATCATTATTATAAAATGCTGGCTTAGCACAAGGGAGTCAGACATGAACAAGAAGCTGTCCCTGTCCTCAAGGAGCTCGGTGATGTGATGGAAGAGACAAGACAGATATGCTAGTGTCATCACAATATAGTGTGATAAGTGCACCTGTTCAAGTGTGTGCAAGAGACACAGATATCACAATGGAGAGAGTGATTGTTCTGTGGGAAGGTTTCAGGAAAGGCTTGTAAGAGGATGTGACAACTAAGTTGAGTTTTGACGAATGAATTTTTTAGGTAGCAAAGTGGGGAAGAATATATTTGGTAGGGGAAAAGAACATGTGTGCATGGAGAACAGGGAGAAAGGAAACCCACAGTGGTTGGGAGGAAGTACAAGTTTTGGGAAGTTTTGGGGCATGGGACAGGTGGAAATGGTAAAAGAGAAGATTCTAGAGGAAGGATTCATGTTTTGCATGCCAAGTCAAAGAGTTTGAATTTAGCATTGGCAATAGGGAGGCAGGAAAGAGTTGTAAGAAAAATCACTGGCAAGTGCGTGAATGATGGATTAGAAAGATGTGATGGTGGAGAACTGGAAACCAATTAGAAGGCTGTAGTCCAGGTGAGTGATAATGAGACCTGAATAAGGACAAACAGTAGTGGGAACAGAGGGGAGCCAGATGAATTCAAGAGACACTTGGGAGGTAAGATGGAAAGGAGGGGGAAGGAAGGAACTTGTATCTACACCCAAAGTTGCCAGGCTCTTTAGCCTCATTCCATTACATCACAGGTATTGGTGATTGTGTGTGGGAGACTGGAACAGATGGTAATGTCATTAACCAAGACAGAGAATATAGAAGGAAGCACAGGTTCTTGGGAAGTCATTGTAGTGTGGGAAGGAGGACATGGAGAAAGGGCAGTGAATTTAACTTAGCCCTTGTTGAATATTAGTTGTGCGTGCACCATTCATGGGAAGATGAACACAAGGCAGGCAAATATATGCATCTAGAGTTTGGGGTAGAGGACAGGGCTGGAGATGTAGACTGGGGAACCTTTAGGGTACTACGAGTCGCTAGGTGCTGAGATATAGAAGACTCACCAAAGATCTCTGCATAGTTAATAACTACCCAAATATCTGTTCTTTGGCCTTCAGTTTATCACATAAAAGATGAGGCCGTATACAATTTTATTCTCATTTATCCAATCTATTAGATTCTTCTCCAAGGCACAGCCTGCCATTTCATTCCCCTTGCAATAGGTGGCGCTGACGCCCGGCAGGGAGAAGGCGGCTGCACAGGTTGGGTTGGGGGCGATGGGCCGGTGCACCGAGGGGCGACGCTCTAGCCCAGAGCCGGGTATCAGTGGCTTGGCTGGGTCGTCCCTGGGGACTGGGGAAAGGCCCAGTACTTCTGGCCGCAGAAAGCGCATGCGCAACCGTTTTCCCCAAACATGGAGTGTTGTAGCCCAGGTCTTACCTGAGGCAGGTAAGAGACGGGCGGGGGAAAAGTGACCCTAACCCTCACAGGCCCCCCGAAGAGCGGGTGTGGCCACACTTGGGGAATATGGATAGTGTGCGTGGAACACCCACCCACCCTGGAGACCAGGCTTGGAGTGATGATAATGGCCCAGGAGGGCGTGACGATATGCTGGGGCGTGCAGGACCGCGCTGGGGTTCGTGGGTGGCTGCACGAGGTGTGCGCGCCACACGAGGGCCACGTGGGCGAGGTCCTCGGTCGTCATCTCCCAGAACCTCGGGGTTGGACGAGAACACAAAAGTCCCCTCACCCTCGGCGTGACTCCCCTTAGTCGGCTTGACCGCCCCTCCAGGGAACCGGGACTCGGGTTCCTGGGAGGCTGTGCCTTCCCACGCTGGGGCAGCCGGTAGTGGTCGCGGTCAGGGATGTGGCAGCCACAGGGGCCTGGGCGGGTGTGGGGGTGCGGCGACGCGGCCACACGGCGCAGGGAGGGTGGTTTGCCCTGGGAGTTGGAGCCACCCGCGGGGGGGGGGGGGGGGGTGCCGGGCGGGTGTGGTAGTAACGGGACTCGGGAGGCAGCGCCGCGCCGCAGGAGTAGCGTGGGTGGGGGCACTGGAGGGCACGGTGGGGGAGGACAGCTGGAGAAGGTGTGAGGTGAGGCCAGCAATCGAGCAAAAGCGAAACACCTGCTTCTGGGTTGACTCATCCAGGCTGGAGGAATAATCTAATGCGGAAAGGAGGTTGTTTACTTATTTAATTTTAAGTGAGTTGTGTACCGTCGTCCTCTCTTCCCCAGGCAGCTAGGAAATTGCTTGTCTGTCTGAAAGAAAGTAGCTGTTTTCCTTAGAGGACTGTGGTGAGCATCAGATGAGATAATATATGTGAAAGGCAAAGAGCTAGCAAAATGCAAGAGACAAATTTTATTTCGAATCCTCCAACCTATTTATCTTACCTGTGTGAGTGTGTAAGATGTGCTATAGGTATGGGTCAGTGGGATAGGACTGGGTGTGGGATTATGGGACCTGCCCAGTAATATAGAGGGTGTGTAAAGATACCTTGGGGGGGCCAAGTGACGCCGTAGTCAATAGAAACAGCGCTCGGTCACTTAGGTTCATTTTATCTGGTTAATGGATAAACCCAAAAATGAGCCTGTAGAGGAAAACACCAGTCACTTTTGGGATATACTGATTAAATTTGGCTGAGAGGGACGTTTGTGTGATTGTATTGATGATTTCAATTTTTCTTGCCCTCAGCATGAAACGTCATGTTATACAAAGAGTTGTGGGCTGAGGAACCCAGGGAAGACCTAGTTCTGGATTTGACCCTTCAGTAGAGGGGTCACCCTGGCCAAGTTCCAGTACCTCTCTGATCCTTTGTTTCTGTCAGATGGGAAAAGACCGTTAAGGTCATTCGTGCATTCTTCAGAGCTTGCATACCTGCCACAGGATTACCCAGCTCCTCGTGATGGGGAACTTGTCATGTCCCAAAATGGCTGAGCCACTCAGTCTCTCCAGACAGACCTGACTGTTGGAAAATTCTTTATGTTGAATCGACATCTGTTTCTCTACAATTTGCACTCATTGGAGCCATACAGAATAAAATGTCTAATGCTGCTTCCACAAATATTTGAGGACTGCTAACACATTTCCTTCTTCCATGTACTCCACAAGGCTTCTTTTCTTCCAGCTAAACATGCCCAGTTATTTTAAACAGGGAGGCAGTGTGGGGTAGTGGAAAGAACGCCAGCTTTGGAGCCAGACACATCTGTGTTCAGTTCCCAGTCCTTTACATACTAACGCTCAGTGCTCTGAGCTGCTCTATCTTTCTCTGCAAAATGTGGATGAAAATAGTCCTCTCGCTGAGTTATTGTAAGGATTAGGGATACATTGGTGAAGATCCATGCTTAAAATATGAGAGTGGTTATACCTTCAGTGACATAATTTGCAATGCATTTTAGGTGATCCCTGAACAAATTCCTGTTGATGTGTCTCTTAAATTGCTTCGTAAAACAGAATAAAATACTTTCTGTGAAGTCTGACTAGCAAAATAGAGTAGGGTTAATTTATTCCCGGTGCTTCTCTAATGACATTCTGCAGTCTACAATGGCATTTTTGGAGCCATATCACATTGGCTCCCTGTCCCCTAAAGCCCTAAGTCTCTAACATGTGCTGCTGTTCAGCCAAATTTCTCCCATGTTGAACTTCTTCCATTTATTTGAATCAATAATTATAGATGGCTCTTCAGAGTGGCAGTCCCAGTTCTGTCTCGTTGTCTTCAGAAATATCCTTGTGCTTGTCATAGTATGGGTCTCAGACCGGGGTTAGAAAAAATATGATCAAACGTATGGTTCCAGCCCCGCTGATCTCATACCGCTTTTGTACAATGCATGCTGAGCTTCCGACACTAATTTTTGCACAAATCCCAGGTCTTATTATGGGGGACCATCTTAGAATTGGAATGTGACAGGAGTGTCTGATAAGCTGCTGGTTGAGGGAATGCGCTACACGGCATGTCGGATGTCAGTGGATCGTGGTTTCTGTATCCAAGAACTGAAAGAGTGTACTGAGAGCAAGCCGGAGGCAGACTTTGGATTTATGTATGGTTACATGTTTTCTCAGGCGCTTGGACTATTTTATACCTTAGGCTAGATTCTCCCGGGGTGGAGGAAGCTTCTTTCTGGAAGTAAGGCAGGCACATTTAGGAATTTAGAATTCCACATTTAGAAATTCATTAACCCTCTGGTTCCTGGGGCATTATTGCTAGCATAGTCTCCCTTGACTTTGGAAAAGCAAATTCCCGGCTTTAGCGAAGCGGACCTCATAGTATCCTCTGCATTGTTAAGACTCCGTTGCCTCTGCACTGGAGGGTCTTCCGAACAGGAATGTTTTCGTCACCTAAGCAAGTTCTGGGTTTGAAGTCCTCAACCCTTGATTCTTCCTTCTCCAAGGAAGTTTTTTCTAGCCACTCTGTTTCTCTTGAGCGCCTTAGAATTCCTGTTGTTTTCAAAAGCTTCCTTGGTCCCCTCTCTATCCCTCCCCCTAACAGTGTCTCCTATGTGTCCACTTGTTCTAAGGCTCTCAGAATAAGATCCTTTGTAAGTGCTCAGTCCGTTAAATACCAAACTGCCTTCATCTTGGGTGCTGGTATTCCTGGTGTGGTGAGAATGAAAGTATGGAATCCGTGGGACTCATTGACAACAAGCACGGAAAAAAAACAATAATGCAAAGGTTGTTATTGTTGTCTTAATTAAAATGGGAAAACATTTACTCTGTAGAGAGGACTGATTTAAATTTTGCTAAGTAATTAATTCAGTCCTTAATAGGTGGTAGTTGGTTAAAATAGGTAGTCCTCTACTGTTAAAGGGAGTAATTTATATTTTGGTAAGTAACCATTTAAGTTCATAAAGGGTTTACATCCATCTGTGGCTTCTCATTTTCTTTAGGACAAATTCCAAACTCCTTAGGATGAAATACTCATTGTAGCCTAATTTTTTGCCTGCCGTCCCCGGACCCAGAGGATTTGCAGTTTTCCCCAAAGGTTGTGCTGTCCTGCGCCTCCGATTGCAAATGCCTGTCCCCTCTGGTTGGAATGCTCTTTGTCTCTCCCGTAAATGTCTATTCATCATTCAGACAACCCTCCCCCCTCCCCTTAATTACTTCCTCCCCTGTGCGCCCCTCAAATTCTTGTACTTATTCATGCAGTATTTATTAGGGGCCTGCTTTGTGGCTGGCACTGTGGCGGGCTCTGGGGATACAAAAGGTGAATAATACTTGGGCTCGGCCTTTGAGGGCCTTAGATGTTAGGGGGAGGGGGCCAACCTGTCACAGAATGTTGCCAGGAAATTAAAGAGAAAATTTAAGCAGCATCAGTCCTTGTCCGTCTTCCCCACCGGATGGTCAGCATCTTGTTCTGGGGCAGGGGCCATTTCTCATTCGTCTTTGTATCCCCGGCTCTTAGCTCATTGTAGGTACTTAAAAAAGCGTTCCTTTCACGACCTTGTTCATCGGACACCAGAAGTGTACCCTGGATTGCGCCACACGTTTTGATGACAGCTCATAAGTGGTGGTTTCTCCTATGTCTGGTTGGTGGCCCTTACCTCCCAGTGCAGTGTTAGGTGCTGGGCGGCCTTGGGTGGGCTCAGCTGGACTGGCCTTTTGCGATTCATGCTTGCCTGCGCTCTGGGCTGCGGAATGGCCCGGGCTGGCGGGTGTGAGTGGAAGGAGAGGCCTGCAGCGCCCCCGCTGGAGGGAGACGGCACTGCTTGGGCTCCCCGGCTCGCTTGCATCCCGCGCGCGCGTTCATCAGTTTAAGTTTATAGCCAGAAAATGAACGTAGACACTGTGATTCTCTCTACTTTTCTTTTCAAAGGCATAATATATGCCTTTTAAAGGATTATAGATGATGAAGAAAATTCCTCCCCTCTTTCCTGTACCGCCGGGGCCCTTGCATTGTGATTCAATCGTACATCTAAGAAAAGGGGAATTTCAGTCTCATAATTGTGAATATCATTATTTCTGGCCCGATACGCGAGGGAGGGCTGCGGCGGGGTTCTGGCATGCGGGCCACGTAGTGCTGCTGCAAAGGAGACGTGCCTGGCGCCGTGGTCATGGCCGTGGTTGAGAGGGAGAATCCAGACTTTTCCCCAAGTTTTGCCCTTCTTGCTTCCTAGCCACTGTACCCCGAATCAGCCGATGAGATTGGTAGTAGCCCCAGCAGAGCTTATCGTTCCCTAACCATTTGGTTGTGTCCTTGCTGGATATAGGTCCCATAGTTAGGGACCTAAGAGGTGTTGAGCACTTGAGGACCGCTGCTTTGGACTGGGTACTCGCCTACTTCAGAACCCATGCCTCGGGCGTGGTGCAGACCGAGAGCAGGTACCACATTTGGCCGCCCTGAGCCCCTGCACCTGAGGTCGAGTGGCCACCTCTGGGGTTGGAGAGGGGGGACTGTGGGTGGTGGTCTGTGGTTGGGGTGTGTGTTGGGATTTCGGGATCTGTGGTCTTTTCCTGCAGTGTTAACTCAGCAGAGGAGAATTTCTGCTGCAGAACCCGGAGTTTGGTGTTGGGGGGCCTCTGAGGGAGCAGTGGGGTGCTGGCGGGGGTCGACAACTCTAAAGGTGCCCCCTAGAGGTGCTGCTGTGAGAAGGATGCTCCATCCCTGCTTTGGCGGCCGGGCTGCGGGGAGGGGCCGCGGGGAGGGGCGGTGGCTGTGGCGGGAGGGGCACTGCAGCGCGGTGGGCGGGCCAGGGGCGGAGCGCGGGTGGGCTCTAAAAGTCGGTGCCCACTCGCTCGGCACTGCCGCGGCAACCAGCACATCTTGGTGCTTCCTCTGCGGCAGCCGCACCTCGCGCAGTGCCGCAGCGCACGCCCGGGTGGCTGCTCGCTGCTTGCCGCGGCCGGTGCCGCCCTCGCAGGCTGTAGGCTGTGCCCGGCTGCCGGCCGGCCTGCCCTGCTGCGGGTGCTGCGGCGCGCGGTGCTCCAAACCCGTGTGCCGGGCGGCATGGGATAAGACGCGGCCATGGTACGCCGAGATCGCCTCCGCAGGTGGGTGCGTGCGGCAGGCGCGAGGGGGTGTGGCTGGCTCCAAGCCGCCGTCCGGGAGAGGGTGGGTGCAGGCTAGCTGGTGGGGACTCTGTGTGTCCGTGCCAGGGCTGCCGGACCGCGACTCCCGCAGTGGAGGGAAAACCCCCACCCGGGGTGTGGGATTGCGGGGGGAGCACCTGCCTGCCCTCCGAGCCCTATCTGCCTACTTGGGAGGGGATGTCACTCTTGCACGCAGTAGAATATTGAGCTGGAGATCTCTCAGATTTGATATTTCTGTACCCTGGTATCGCTCTGATGCGACTTAGGATTTTTAGACCCCGGTGTCGCCATGGTGCAATTTAGGATTTTTAGACTCTGGTGTCGTCCTAGCGCACTTGAAGATTTCTAGATCGCGGCTTCACCCTGGCGCGACTTAAGGATTTCTAGATCGCGGCTTCGCCCTGGAGCGACTTAGGATTTCTAGACCGTGGCGTTGCCCCAGTGCGATTTAAGATTTTTAGACCCCATCTTCACCCTGGCACAGTTTGGGATTTTTAGACCCCGGCATCGCCCTGGCACGATTTAGGATTTCTAGATCTTGATACCGCTTAGATGCGATTTAGGATTTTAGACCCGGCATCGCTCAGGCGCGATTTAGAATTTCTAGACCCTGGTGACGCCTTGGCGTGATTTAGGATTTTTAGACCCCGGTATTGCCCAGGCGTGATTTTGGGTTTCTAGACCCCCGCATCATCTTGGCACGATTTAGGATTTCGAGACCCTGGTATTGCTGTGGCGCAATTTAAGATTTGTAGACGCCGGTATCGCTGTGGCGCGATTTAGGATTTGAAGACCCTGGTATCGCTGTGGCGTGAGTTACTGCATAGGTGTGACTAGAACTTGCGGTACCATATCACCGAGGCGTAAGTATTTTTCAGATTTCGGTAATGAGACGTTAAGTGAGAATGATGATGTGATCAAACTATCATAATGTTACACATGAATTGTTTGCATTGATTTACAAAGTAGTTCACAGCCTCACCCGACGCTGGAACGTGGCAGGTATTTGGTGGTATTAAATGTATTTTTTCCTCTTTACAAGACGAAGAAATCAAGGCTTGGAAGGGTTGATTAATTTCCAGAAGGTTTGTTACTTGGGTTTGCTGAATTTATAGTCTTGACTTGTGGATCGTCAAGTAATGGAGATTTTGGTCAAAAAAATGATTAATCCCTTTCTGCTACTGACTACCAAATTTCTTCCCTACTAAAAATCCTAAAATGTCGTTAGGGACATTTTTACCAAGTAATTAAAGTAGAAAACGGCTTCTTGAAAGGTTGCCTCTTTTCTTTCCTGGAGTGAAAGGGAAGGAAGGTAGAGAGGGTGGGGGTGTCCAGGAGTGGAAAATGAACAGTCGGTGCCCATCCCACCCTCCGCTCCCCCCCCTTCCCTCCACCCCACCCCCACCCTCCAACCCCTCTCCGTCCTCCCATCCCTCACCCTCCCCTCCACCTTCCTACCCCCCCTCCATCCCTCCTAACTCCCCCCTCCCCTCTTGCAGGGAGCCTCCTTCTGCCCGCTCCTCTCGTAGCCCCTCCCTGGCTCTCTGCTGAGTCCATTTTTACCCCACAATAGTAGCAGGCTACATCCCAGTATCTACTTGACAAAAAGTATCGGGTTTGGATATCATTAGCTATCATCTGTCCTGTACTTCAGCTCCTACATTTGCACGTTCACATTTCATCCCTCCTTCCCCTCTCGTAGCCCCTCCCTGGCTCTCTGCTGAGTCATTGCAGATATTGCTCCGCTGGAACCCCTGAATGAATGAGAGGAAAAGCGGGGGTGGGGTGGGGGTTGGGGAAGGAGTGATGAAATGTGAACGTGCAAATGTAGGAGCTGAAGTACAGGACAGATGATAGTTAATGATATCCAAACCCGATACTTTTTGTCAAGTAGATACTGGGATGTAGCCTGCTACTATTGTGGGGTAAAAATGGTGATTATGATGATGTTTGGAGGGGCATTTTAGGGAATCATTCGTAATATTAACTTGAAAGATACAGCCAAATCATTGGGTGTGTTTTCTGGACAGCTGCTTTGGAGGAAGGGGAAAAAAAAAAAAAAGACTGCCCTGGTGATGCCAAAAAAAATAGGCAATACTGCTCAGAGTCTTTAAGGTGCTGGTTATTTGGCCCCTGTGGGACCACAGCCTTACTTGTTTTAGAGTTAAAAAAAAATTTTTTTTTTTTATTAGTTTGTGATAGATAGAGTTTGTGGCCAGATCACAGGCAAGATGGTGGAAGGGTGTGTACACACACAGAGCCACTTCTGCCATGGCTGTAACAATTCATTTCCCTGATTTATAGCTAGATTTTCATTTTAGAAGGTATTTCCATTCTGGTTATTTTAGAGAACTTCCATCGTACTGATAGTTCTTTCCCTGGTGACTGTGGGACTATTAACAGTCACTAGAAACAGAGGGAACTGTCTCTAATTCCTGTTTAGCACTCCTCATTGTGGATAGACTGACTTTGAAGTCCTGGGCATGAGAATGTTGGGTATGCAAACCAGTGCTTTCCTTCCAAAGGCAAAAGCAATTTTGAGATGTTGGATACGAGCTCTGACTCATTTTTTTGAGGGGTATGCAGCGGGGGGTGGGGGGGTGGGGGGGGGGGGGGGTGGGGGGGAGTTAGGGGGTGAGGAGGGGTAGCAGCCCTAACAAATTAAATAAATGGGAGCTACCTCAGAGTCTAAGAAAAGCAGAAATATAACCTGCTGCCCTGACCTCTCAAGAGATTAGATATTGTGGGTCATGACAAAGCTGCTTATGGCGAAATACACAGTGTACCTAGCTTCCTACAGACTGTTTACCTGGAGCAGTTTCTCAGCACAGACCCAGGGAGTAGTACCAAGTGGGGCTTCACTGGGGTCAGAGAGTTGATAAATACTAAAAAATAAAAAACGGCTCTGTTTAAGGACATGTGATGCTATTTTAAACATTAGTGAAAAACTACATATATATATCTATATATATTTAACATTTTACTTGAGGGGGGTGCTGGTGGGTGGGTGATAGAGCTTTTAGAATAAATAGGAAGGAAATCTTTCCTGGGGAAGCTTTGATAAAAGCCAACAAAAAGGTGCGGAGTACTTAACTTCCTTTTGCTTTACGTAAAAACCTCTTCAGGTTTTAGGAAAAGCACAGTGGGGTGGGGGGTGCCAAAGGATTAAAGTGGGAAGGAGAGGGGGAAGATGATGTATTAAAATAATATATTTTTTCCTTAAAATTAGAATAGTGAGCAGATATGATGACTGCATTGCGGGGAGAGGTGTGCTTACATTCTTGGTAAACTTTCTGCCATGGCATGGCACAGAAATTTCCCACCCCATCTTAACCAATTTGGGGCTTATCAAAATATGTACAGCATCATCTGACTGCTTACCCCAGGTCTCTGATTGTCTTACAGGATGAGGGAGTGGTGGGTTCAGGTAGGGCTGTTGGCTGTGCCCCTGCTGGCGGCCTATCTGCATATCCCCCCTCCCCAGCTTTCTCCCGCCCTTCACTCGTGGAAGTCCTCGGGCAAATTTTTCACCTACAAGGGACTGCGCATCTTCTACCAAGGTAAGAAGAGGACTGTTGGAGCACCCTGTGTGTATCATAGGTTCCGTGAGTCCCACTGAGGTACTCATTTTGTTTCTGTTGGTCTCGTTGCCACTCAAGGGAGGGAGGGGGGAAAATCCCCATTTTCTGTGTAGTGTGCTTGAAGGAATGGGTTAATTTCCCTTAAAAACTCCATAGCAGGGAAAGTCAAAGAAAACTGTTAGGGGTGGCTGGGTGGGAGCAATGGAATTGAGATTCCGATTTCTGTATAATTTTCTCTTCATAGCCTCATTTGTATTGGTAGATAGCAGTTTTCTCTTTTGAGCGCCCCTAGTGTTCAACGGCTAGTCCTGCTGCTCGTTCTGTTTCCCTCCATCCCTGATTTCATTGTTTTCTATAAAGTATATTTGTTATATGCATAACTAAATGTGATTGTAAGCCCTGTACCTTTGTATAGATTAATTTGCTAATGATAATTATTATAACTGCTACTTATCAAGTAATTACCATAAACTAGTCATTGAATTATGTTTTTGACCTTTGTTATTAAGATTAAAAATCTTTACAACAGTACTTGAAGATGGGTGCCATTAACCCCATTTTATAGGTAAAGAAACTGAAACGAGACTGGAAAAGATACCTTTTGGGCGGGGGTCAAGAGCAATAACGAAAAATGTTTGTCATAAACCGTTTTTCATTATTGCTCCTGACCTCCTCTCATTTGCTATATTCAACTAAGTAAGTATTTACTTTTCTTTATATTGGTCATTTAGCTGTTTCTAGTTTTTTGATGTTTTACATAGTTAATGTTGAAGGGAGATCTTGGTGTATATGTTTATTTGTTCCATATATTTTCAAACTACACTATTTGTCAGTGGAATGATTTTATTCGCATGGATTCTCAAGAATAACGATATTTTTAAATTGGTTCCAATTAAATTATTTTTGCAAACCTTACCAAGTCTCATGCCACTGGCAGGATGTATGAATGTGCCACTTTTAATCTAATGCTACAAGCAAGGCATTTTGCTGTTTAAGTGTTTGGCTAATTTAAAATAGGTTTCTGTATTAAAAAATCTGTATTAAAATCAATGTAAAAAAACTGTATTAAAAAATCCAAGTCTATATTGCTTAATTCTTTGCTTGTTAGAATTGTTAATCGTTTGAGCATGATGCTTTTGATACTGGATTGGCTCTCCCCTGGAGGAAATAAAGGTGCTGGACAAACAGGATAAACTAAGGTGTCCACCAGGTTGAGGAAGTGTTGCTATATTTTAGAAAATTTTTGCGAGGCCCTTCATGATAAGGTGCAGAGAATCTGTAGTGTTTATGTTGTGATTGTATACTTTCAACTGTACAAGGTTACTTTTTACTGTGAAAAACAACTTACATATTGATAATACAGAAAAAAGGAAAAAATGGAGAAATACTTAAAAAATAGGTGAAATGAAGCAGACTGCCTTCCAGCATTTTCATATAAAGTGTGTTATTTACAAGTTTTTAAGATACAAAAGAAAATAATCCAATGCCTGTTTTTACCTAAAGCAGTAAGCTTCTGTTTTAAGAAGGAATTTATTTTTATTTCATTAATTTAGTCAGGGTTTCTTGTCCTTTATACCAGCTTACTTAGAGTTTAATATTTTCAAGTTTATTTTTATAGGCAGTCAGCCTAACTGATTTCTTTCCTTCTTCCCAGACTCTGTGGGTGTGGTTGGAAGTCCTGAGATAGTTGTGCTTTTACATGGCTTTCCGACATCCAGCTATGATTGGTACAAGGTAATGAAATCAGATTTCTAGATCCTACTGTCTTCAAAAATCCAAAATCAAGGATTTTGTTTTCAGCACTGGAAGGTTCTTATGTATTTGAATTCCCCAATAAAATAGGATTAAGTGTAGAACTGTTTCTCTTTTACTGTAAGGGAGTAAAAACCCTGGTGATCTGGGAAAGATCATTGCCAAGTTAAAAATGCTGGAAATTTCCCCTCAGTGGCGATTAGGAATAAACCAGGAGGATCATCTGTGGGCCTGTGGTACTTGCACAAGATTTTTCCTTTATCAGAGTCCGTTTGTTAAGCCAAGATAGGAATGAAATTCCTGTGCTGTAGGTCGGAGGAGAGGAGGTGCAGGATCACAAAAGCCAGATCACCTCTTTCTTTCTTATAGATTTGGGAAGGTCTGACCCTGAGGTTTCATCGAGTGATCGCGCTTGATTTCTTGGGCTTTGGCTTCAGTGACAAACCAGTAAGCAGCATCTGGATGGGAACCAGTGTTGGGTGGGGGAGGGGGTGGATGAGGACAGTGGGTCCGGCTGGCAGAGGCCTCTGCACTCATGACTTCCTCCTGTATGTCTGGGCCGCCTTCTCCTTAGAGACCGCATCACTACTCCATATTTGAGCAGGCCAGCATCGTGGAGGCACTTCTGCGGCACCTGGGGCTCCAGAACCGCAGGATCAACCTTCTGTCTCATGATTACGGAGACATCGTTGCTCAGGAGCTGCTCTATAGGTCAGTGAGGTCATAGACTTCTGCACCATTCACGGGTCTCATTGGCTTAAGATGCTGGGAGAAGTTTCTTTCTAGCCCTTTTCCTTCTTGGGAGTTTGTCTTCAGCTGCTGGATTGGTGTTATCACTAGTTGGTAATTATCATAACACTGATTGGATTGGTCCACTCAGCTGTGTTTCCCTCACCTGTTCTAGGTTCAAGCAGAATCGATCCGGTCGGCTTACCATAAAGAGTCTCTGTCTGTCAAATGGAGGTAATTGCCATGGTGATGGGTGGAAAGTGAGGTATAGCCTCCAAGGGCCACAGGAGATACCACCTCGACGTCTAAATGGGAATCTGATGAGACTGCAGGCAGACACAGTTAAACCAGAGGCCCTTGACCTTTTTGTGCCATGAACTACTTTGATGGCCTAATGAGATTTATTGCCCCCTTCTCAGAATAATGTTTTTAAATACTGAAAATAAAATGAATAGGATTATAAAAGAAATGGATCATATCAACATACCATTCATAAAAAGCCGTGTTATAGAGCTAAGGGCTTCTTTGTAAAAGCATCACTTAGCAAGGTTGACGGGACAGTCTGGTGCTCGGGAGTGAGGAGGTTCGGTGACATTGGGCATTATCTGTAGTAGCTGCACTGGGTCAGGCAAACAGTCGTGATGAGGCCGCAAGGGCTTCTGATACTCCTGTGGTTTTCTGCAGAAACTTAATTGGTGGCAGTGCCAGGTTTTAGGTAGAAATTAGTGAGCCTCTGATTAGACCTTCAGGAGGGCTTTCTTTTTCTTTGTGTGCCATGGAGCATAGCTTATAAATCCATGAATAATGCACATGTCCCCTGAATACCATAAGGGCAGATTGGGGCAGGAGTCTATCCTTTTATCAGCAGTGCTCAGGGCCTTCTCCCATTGACTCCAGAGAAAAATGGAAAAGGAAAAACTCTGGTTTCTCCCCCGACCCCGCCCAGGGACCTGCAGTCCCCGGAAAAAAATCACTGGTTTCTTTTGCAGCCCAAACCATTAACAATACCCGGTGCTTTGAGGAATGGTTGGAAAGGCCAGGGGGAGTTAGGGCTTAGTCATCAGCATTATGGATGGTCATGGACATTATCTTTCCCGTTTCTCTACTCTGACAGCAGGGAAAAGTAGTCCCAGTGGGATAGAATTTGACCTGTTAAACAGAATTCCTCGGAGAAGTAATTAGATGACAGAACTAAGTTTTACCGGTAATCCTGTTTCTGGTAGTGATGACCCCAAAGGTGACAGTAAATAGGGAGGATGGTCTCCAGTAATGGACCCATGTTTGGCCTAATGTTGGTAAGTGACTAACATAAGTCTCTTTTTCTCCTATAGGTATATTTCCTGAGACTCACCGTCCTCTCCTTCTCCAAAAGGTTGGCTACTCCAGTCACAAAATCTTTAGTTTTTAAGATTTATACCAACATAAATAATGCTAGGACCTACATAAGGGCCATACCTGCTGTAATGGGCCATAGTGAAAACGCTCTCCTCAGGAATTTACATTAATAAAGGTAGTTTTTTCCTTCTTAGGCTGATAAAACCTAAGCGGCCTCTAGGTAAAGGCTCATTTCTGAGAGTAAGAAATCAACAGATATTTAGAGAAATACAGCTATCTAGAGATCTGTGTCATTAGCATGGTGGCTGAACAGATCAGACCCTAAAGTTGAATACTTCAGTTAGAAGGCTTAGGGATTTAGCGTAGAAATGTAATCTTAAAGGGAATTATAGATAGGTTTTGCCTTTGTGAGAGAATGGGTAGGCAAAACAAACAATCCAGTAGGCAAGCATTTCAGTAGAGGGATATTTGACTAAAGTCCTTTTTTAGTTCCTAATATAAAACTTTTGTTCTGGTTAGTGGTTTTCTTTCTCTGACATCTTTACTTCTTCACCTACAGCTTCTCAAAGATGGAGGCATGTTGTCGCCCATTCTCACTCGATTGATGAACTTCTTTGTATTCTCCCGAGGGTAAGTCACTGTCAGAGATTGATTTGCTATAGCCTGGGAACAATGTAGTGAAAAGTTGCCATTAAAATTCTGGGCCAAATCCTAGGGTTTGATACTTTAAAACAAAGATGCTGGCCACTTGCCAGGGAAGTAGTAGAAGGAATTCATAAATCAGTTAAGGGTCAGACCGTATGACCTGTGAGGTTCCAGTCATATTTGACATTCTGGATTCTTCTCACATGTGTCTTCCTGCTCTCTCGGGCTCTTTCAGTCTCACCCCAGTCTTTGGGCCGTACACCCGCCCCTCTGAGAGTGAGCTGTGGGACATGTGGGCAGGGATTCGCAACAACGACGGGAACTTAGTTATCGACAGGTAAGAATAACACTTCGCTTTGGTGTCCAGAGAAGCTCTTTTGTGGGAGGAAGTGAGGAAAGGTGGCGTATTGCTTGTTTTGTTCTCTCTGACCTGTGAGGCAAACCAAGAAGTCACGCGCTGTTCTATGAAGAAAGAAATTGAAAATAGCGAGTGAGCCATCAGCATAAGCCACGTGGCACACAAAGTTTAGATAAACAGCTGCAGATTCTAATGCTCATTCAGTTTCTAACTGGCCGATGGACTTCAGCAAATCCTACTTTGGGCTTTTTGTGAATATTAAATGCCTCAAGATGTCTAATCTTGGTCGTGAAAGGAGCCTAGTCACTTCTTAAAAATGCATGTCTCTTTCTTTTTCATGTCCTTTCTGTAGCAACAGGGACCGAGGAGGAGAGCTCTCAGTCTTACACAAAGAATGCTCAAGACTTGGTCCAAATGAGAATGTAGCAGCTTTCGTTTTAGGATGCCTTTGTATTCCTATAACACTAAAGATTTCTTGTTCTCCTCTTGCTGACTTGGCTGTCCTATAGTCTCTTACAGTACATCAACCAGAGGAAGAAGTTTAGAAGACGCTGGGTGGGAGCTCTTGCTTCTGTAACTATTCCCAGTGAGTATTTCCACCTTACATCTTGATAGGACTGAGGGACCATAGGGCGAAAATAATTGTCAGAATTAGCAAATAAAAATATGAGACACCCAGCTAAATTTGAATTTCAGATAAACAACAAATACTTTTTTAGAATAAGTATGTGCTTTGCAATATTTTGACATATTTATACTTAAAAAAAAATCATTACTTATATGAAATTCAAATTTAACCGGGCATCTTTTGTTTAATCTGGCAGCCCTACTCTGCAAGTCTGGAACAGCAGTGACACGGGTTGTAGAGGGAAGTATCTGAAACAGAGCTGCTGCTGCCGGGGTAGCTGGGATCAGTGTCAGGAGTGGGAGTGGGACTGGCTGTCATGCATTGTGGTGGCCGTGGCTGCCATGTTACGGGCTGAACTGCTGGGTGGGACAGAAGGCAGTTTATATGACTAATCGAGAGGCTGTAGGTGGTTTCTGCTCATTTATCTCTTTAATCTTACAGATTTAAAGAGAAAAAAAAAATCAGTGCAGTGTCTCAGACATAGTAGTGCTCCAGAAATTAGTGGCTGATTTAAAATGTCGGCAGTCAGTTGTAATTGGAGAGAGACCTAAATGATGACAGTATCCTGGATTTATAGGAAGAGAACATGGAGAACGAGACTTAGTCCTTTGGGTTCTGGCACAGAGGAGCTGGAGGGGAGGGAATGAGTGTCTGTATATAGGAGAACTGTCCCAAATGGACTGTTGGCTTATTCCCAGAAGCTCCTTATAACCTTCTTATGAAAGAAGCTGGGATTTCTAGCATAAATCAGTGGGACTACATCAAACTAAGAAAGCTCTGTACAGCCAAAGAAACCGTCAACAAATGGGAAAAATATTTGCAAACCATACATCTGATAAGGAGTTAATATCCAAAATATAGGAAGAATTCATACACTCAATAGCAAAAAAAACCAAGCCAATTAAAAACTAGCCATGAATAGATACTTATTGCAAAGATATAGGAAAGGCCAACCAGGTACATGAAAAGAGTTCAACATCACTGACCCTGAGGGAAATGCAAATTAAAACCACAACGAGATATCACCTTACACCTGTTAGAATGGCTATCATCAAAAGACAAGAGATAAGTTTTGGTGTAGATGTGGAGAAAAGGGAACCCTTGGTGCCCTGGTAGGGGGACTGTAAATGGGTATGGCCACAATGGAAAACAGTATGGAGGATTCTCAAAAAATTAAAAATAGAAGGGACGCCTGGGTGGCTCAGTTGGTTAAGCGGCTGCCTTCGGCTCAGGTCATGATCCCAGCATCCTGGGATTGAGTCCCACATCGGGCTCCTTGCTCAGCGGTGAGCCTGCTTCTCCCTCTGCCTGCCACTCTGGCTGCCTGTGTTTGCTCCTGCGCTTTCTCTCTATCTGACAAATAAATAAATAAAATCTTAAAAAAAAAAATTAAAAATAGAACAACCATATGATCCAGTGACTCCACTTCTGGGACTACATCCAAAGGAAGTAAAAACACTAACCTGAAAAGATGTCCGCACCCCCTTGTTCATAGCAGCATTGTTTATGATAGCCAAGACATAGAAGCAGCCTAGGTGTCCATCAGTCAATGAATGGATAAAGAAGCTGTGAGATACACACACACACACACACACACACACGCAAACACACGTTGCAGTGGAATATTATTCAACCATAAAAAGGCAGTCTTACCATTTGTGACAATATGGATGGACCCACAAGGCATTATGCTAAGTGAGATAAGTCAGAGAGGAAAACAAATACCGTCTAATTTCACTTCTGTGTGGGATCTAAAAAACCCCGCCCAACTCAGAGGAAAAGAGATTAGATTTGTGGTTACCAGGGGTTGGGGGAGAGGGAAACTGGAAGAAGGTAGTCAAAATATACAGCCCTGCACTTATAGATACTGGGGATGTGATGGACAACATGACCACTACAGCTAGCAAGAAAGTTGAGAGAGTAGATCTTAAGAGTTCTCAGGACAAGAATTTGTTTTCTTTCTGTTGTGTGGTAATCGTTTCACAGTATACATAAACCAAACTGCCATACTATATACTATATGTTTTAAACTTACATATAATGATATATGGCAATTATTTCTCAATAAGACTGGACAAAATATTTTTTGAGGGGAGGAGGATAGATGTGAGAGCTTTAGTAATTCATTCCTCTTCTCTTTCCTAGTTCATTTTATCTACGGGCCATTGGATCCTGTAAATCCCTATCCAGAGTTTTTGGAGCTGTACAGGTGAGTCTCCCTCAGGGGTCTTTGCTTTGTTCCTCATGGTGACAGTGGTGAACAGGATAGCCACTGTTTCTGCCCTTGCTGGCTGTTCATCCAGGAAACATGTTAGAAAAGGATGAATTGGGGAATCTTACTTTCTTACATTCAGAAATATAAAGATATATGTTGTCTTGATTTACACAGCCTGTTTTTACTTTCATGGTTACTACATATTCCTAGATGTACAGGTAAGAGAAAGCTATCATGTGAACCAAGGAGCGGAAATAGATCTATTTTAAGAAATGTTTGCTTTAGCCTGATCATAAAGCTAATTCCTCCACCTCTGCTGAGCAGACTGCAAGGAGACATTGAGAAGAGTGCACTGTGGAAAAGTGCCTTCTCATTGGTTGTTAATTTCTCTAGGTACTTACTCAGAAGGTGTTGGAATATGAAATCTTGACTGTGTCACATAAGACCATCCCATACCTTCACGTGGCCTAGCAGAAATAACCCAGTAGTAAATAGTGTGCATTTAATTTTAAGCAGAATGCCCTTCCCTCATCTCCCCCCAGGGTTAAGGAAGGTCTTTTGTTATCTTTATTTGGACAGCCAGTTGCTGAGTGGCCCACTTGTTGAATGCCTCATGCTTCTCTAAGGAGCTGGAAGGTCCTCCTGCTTGGGCAGGTGTTGCAAAGTGTTAATGCTGTTTGTTGTCTGTTGGATTATGAACATTTAAGAACGGGTCTGTTTATGACATAAATAGAACTGGCAAGTTTATCTGCCCAAGATACAGTTCCAAAGTAGAAGGTGAATGAGCTCTTTGTTGGTTCCTTCCAGTGTGGTATGTCCGCAAGGGCCTTTACCGGGGCTGCCCACTGGCTTGCATCCGTCCCCTCCCTCCAGCCTCAAGTTCACCTCCATGCTGTTCTCTTCCACTAGGAAAACGCTGCCGCGGTCCACAGTGTCGATTCTGGATGACCACATTAGCCACTATCCACAGCTAGAGGATCCCATGGGCTTCTTGAATGCATATATGGGCTTCATCAACTCCTTCTGAGCTGGAAAGAGTAGCTTCCCTGTACTACCCCCACCCCCAACCCACTCCCTTATCTGTTGTGTATTCCACTTAGGAAGAAATGCCCAAAAGAGGTCCTGGCCACCAAACACTATTCTCTCACAGAAGTCCACCTGACACACATTGGCGATCAGCATATAGTAAAAAGCCCACAGAAGCTCCGGCTAAGGATGGCCCTAACAGTCCACCTCCTGTTCTTCTCACATCTGAGCGAGTGTATGGACTTGCCTTTGCGCTATTAGGAATTTCTTCAGAGTCTTTTTAACACTTCTGTGGACTTTTCTGAAATATCTAGAAATGCTCATTTCGGGCCCATCCTTGACCGGAGTCCTATGGTAAAGACTGAGGAGAGGGTGTCTCCTGACTTGTCCTTGAATGGCTTTAAGGGCACCTGCATTCTTAAGTTCTCTCAGCAACACAGCTTCAAGTGAGAGTGAGTCTCCCTTGTCATAACTTGGGATTTCGTTTCATCGGCTGCTTTTAATAATACACATTTTGTTTAAAATAGGGTTTGGTTTGAATAACGCAGTATTCTAAGTATACTTTAAGACTACGATTTACCTACATGTATTATATGTATTTTCTAAGGAAACTAAACCAGCAGATACTCTGGCAGAGGAGTGAACCTTATTAAACAGGTTTAATTTCTGAATACATTGAAGTAAATCCAGACTACAGAAGTTCCTAAAATCACAGGATACTAAGGACCAGTAGCATCTGTGCCAGAGATGTACTGTTATTAGCTAATTCTGACAGCGAATAACAGTCTGACTCTTCATACCTCAGTGCTTTGAGGCGTGTCCCTCCTGAGCTGGAGGGGAGGGGATCGTTGTATAGTCCAGGTTACCGAACCGAACATACAGAGATTCCTTTTCTGATAACTGCTTAACTTAACTTCTCATTGGTTGTCTCAGAGAGACTTCCTCTTGTAGCTCAGTAATTCCTGTACTTTCCAGAGAGGAAAGTTCCAGAAACTTTAAGAACAAATTCTGAAAGACCTATGAGCAAATGGTGCTGAAATTTTTTTTAAGCCACAGCTTCACTGTCTTAGTCGAAACAGGAGAATTAAGTGATTATTTTAAATTTTTTTTTTATTAGCAACTTCAAGTATAACAACTGAAACTGGAATAAGTGTTTATTTTCTATTAATAAAAATGAATTTTGACAAAAGTGGACTCTCGCTTCCCCTCCCCCGCCACCCCTCTGGGATAAAAGCTTTCCAACATTGTCAGGAGCTTTCAGACGCACATTAAATTAAAGAATATAATGAGGTTTAAGCAGCTGGCGTACAGGATAGTATTTGATTTGCAAGATCACCCAAAGCTGTACTGTCATACCAAAGTTGACCAAGTATAATTAAAAAAAAAAAAAAAATTTACATGCATGAGGACAGATATTTGCTTGATCTGCTGGCTCAGGGCCAAGTATTTAATTTGCTTCTCCAAAGCCATTAATCTTTAAAAGTATGATTCTGGGAAATTCATGCCACTAGCCTAAAAGCCCACTGACAATGAAGTGTGCATCGACTTCATCTTGTCCAGTAAAAATTTACCCAACAGAAGCTAAGATAACATCTACAGGTGTTCCCTCTTTGCTTCTGACCGTCACCTGCATGGTCACTCCATCTGCTAAGGCCAGCCTGGACCTCACCAATAAGTCATAGCCACCTCTGTACACACCTGAGAGAGAAAAGCAAGGAAAACTAGGTTAGAACTCAAAACAAGCTCTGAATAATGAAATACATCATGCTCTGCCTGCATTTGCTTTCTATTATTTTAGTTTAGCTTTTCTAGAGATCTGTGTTTATGGTGAGAACTGAATCCTGTGTACAAAATGTTGGTCTTTTGTATTCCCGTGATACCAGGCACATAGAAGGCACTCAGTAGTACTGGTCTGGAGTACTCAGAGGCGGGAAGTGGTGGCATTGGAATGTGGGAGTGATTCAGGGGTCTCAGGCCAAACTCACCTCTTCAAAGAACAGCCCAAGGATAGCCTGCAGATAACTAAGCAGCTGAAACAAACTATTCACACTGACAGGGCTGTAAATGACAACTCCTGTGACCGGCTAACCAGATAGCCACAGCGCCTGTGCACAACGTTCCTATTTTGTAACCATACAAAGGGGGAATCTGATGGAAGTTTCTTACCTGCCAGATAGAGGGAATGGGAATTCTTGTTCTCAGGTACTTTGTCCGACCTTTCACACGGCTGCATGCCCAGAAATGTGATGATGTTGTTGACAGCTTCTGTGTTGAGGGGACAGATGCAACAGTATCAGGAAAGTTCAGCCTAGGGGTCTGCCTCTGTCCCAGCAGGTGCTGAGGAGAGAAGCCACCAGACTAGAACCCGGCTGACTCAGTTAGATGATGAAGACAGGATCCTGGCCTTTTCAGCAAAATGGTTTATGAAATATTTAAAGAAAAGAGATAACTCTGGAATAATAAATACACCTATTAGGTTTCATCCTGCAGTACACAGATGGCAAAACTGTTCTCACCTTCAAGAGTTTTGGTAGAACTGAGGGCAAAGGTCTCCTCTTTCTCAAAGGTGTCTCCCACCTCTTCCCAGGCAGCAGCAAAATTAGGCTTCAGTACTTTCTGAATGTGGTCAGACACAGTCACTTCAAGATCTTCCAGCTAGTGGGTGACAAGCAGGGCTCAGTAAAGGAAAGTCCTTCATGAGGACAGAAGGGACTGATCAGAACGGTTTTATCATTTGGTATTCTCTCCTTTGCAGGAGACTAGGAAAAACTTTACCACCCAGGTAGTTTAAGTTCTGTGGTCTAGATAAATCTAACGATGTAGGCCTTAGCAAAGGAAAGCAGAAAACAGGACATCTGGCAAAAGCTATATTCAGATCAACACGCGTGACCCTGGGGTATAAAGTGGTCTTGCCGCCACACCTAACCTTCGCGTTCAGGCCATGCTGGTCTTCTGAACGTCACCTTCACTAACAGCCTGATACCTGTTAAACTCTTCCCTATGTTCTGTGAAGGCTTCTCAGTCCGTGATGTGGCTACATTAGAAGCAAACTAAATGCTGCTAAACACAGAAAAAACCCAATACTTGAAATAAAACTCATTGAACTCCATGAAAATCATGTAATTGTTTCATCTCTTAATTCTCCCCATTATAAAGACATCGAAGCGTGAGTTCTGTTTTACTCAGTCATTAAGTGGTAAATTCCAGTTCTCTTTGGCATGATGCACTCCTCTTAGAGAGGAGGCTCCATCCAGGTCCTCCTCAGCTGTGGTTGGTGGGAGAAGACTAAAGCCCCCTCTGTGCATGTCCCACGTCGCCAGCAGCATGTTCCCTGCAGGCAGAGTCACTCGGTAGAGCAAGGGTGTCAGAGGGAGTGTCTGTGGGGGGGAGACTCACCACATACTCATCATCATAGCCCTCCTCAGCCGGAACCCCGGTGTCAGGGTCGCAGTCCCGGACAGTGAACTTCATGGTGCAGCTAAAGGTGGCTGTAACTGGGCGAGAAAGAGCAGGCGAGCCTGGGTCAGGGCCAGTGCGGGCACAAAGCCTCCCTCGAGAGCGCAGAGTCCCGCCTGCCCACAGCACAGCGTTCTGTGCTTTCCGGCAGAACAGGCGTGGCCTTGCCTCCCAGGGTAGTAGCTCCCAGAGCAGCCTACAGGCTGGCCAGCAAGGCAGCTGCACAAAATGACTTTAAAACCCATTCCCCAGCATGGGTTAGAATAGCACAGAAAAGACAACATGGGCAACACTGTTTCCATACTTGCATAAAGCAAGCAGCCCAGGAGAGACCTTTGGAGGTTTTTGCCATGCCTGTCAAGAGTCTACATGTTGAAAAATGTAAGAACCATTACTTTTAGGAGCTGACAAAGGAAAAAAAAAAAAAAACCACACAGGTCATTAAATTAACACTAAGTACATCAAGAATCTCAGTATCAATATTTTATCTTTAGATTGTGGACTGACAGTGGGTCCACAGGCCATGCCACCAGAATGAATGTGCTTTATGTCAGTTTTCAACCTGCAGTAAGCAGGTCAGTAGTGAGGTTCTGGCATTGGCAGAGTCAGTGTCTTAGAATGGAAAAACAAGTGAGCCTTATTGTTTGGGGATGAACGGTAGAATAAGAAAGAAATGGAGATCGGGGATACATTTTTGGAGAGGGAAGTCTTCGTGAAGAAGAGATTTTCTGAACGGATGGAAGGAAGGCATTTATTAAGTCTGGATGTTTTAGAAAAGGCATTTAGGGTCAGGTACAAAACATTAGACACTGGGGAGTAAGAGAGTTATCTGGGGGATAGGAAGGACAGGAAAGAACAGATTCCGATGTAAAGACCATATATGACATGCTGGGTAGTGGGACTTCCATCTGCTCAGTCTCAAGTTTAAGCTCCCTCCTCCTTCCCTCCCTCCTTCCAGTCAAGTATGTGGTAAATGTCAGTACATGTTGACATCAGACATGTACAGATTAGATCTAATGTGTCAGATCTTTGGGTAAAAAGATGACTGAGACAGGACTTCTGTCTCCAGGAGCAGACTGTCTAGGAGTTAAATAGGTGTGTGTGTGTGAGAGAGAGAGAGAAAGAGGGAGAGAGATCTGCCTGTATATCTGTGACACTACAACTCCATGCCATAGATTCTGTAAATTTGAATAGAGGGCAGCTAGGGAGTACAGGATTAACAGCTGGGGGAAGTCAAAATATTTGAAAGAATGTAACAGCTTAACAGGATCTCAAAGGATGCAAAAGAGATTCGGCAAGCAGTGGAAGGTACACACACAAAAAAGGAAAGCCACCAGAAAGGCCATGGGGTAAGTGGAAATGAGAAGAGACGCTAACGCATAGGTACTGACGCGATTTTGTTTAGGAACAAATTTGAATACCTTGTATTTCAAATGAAGGAGACCAGGTATTTTCCAACAGGCCCTGGTTTGCTGAGGCAGTCAAGAGATTGGAGTATTAGAAATCACTAAAGCCACCCACGGGAATCCTATACAGAACAGGTCTGAGTTCGGGGAGCAAACGAGTTTAATAGAATACCTTGAAAATGGATGACGGTGGTGGGTTGTGCCATATAGGACAGAGTGTACCTGTTAAGACCAGAGAATCTTATTTCATTGCAACAGGGGGTTGGTCAAAGAATGATCGTGGTTAAATTAGTGTAGGGTTTTTGCAGGAAAGAGGGAAGAAAGAAGTGGAAGTTAACAGACCTAAAATGGGTCAGTTGAAGTATTTAGACAAAGAGGAGATATGGCAGGGACAAAGGTCATGATCAAGTAAGAATGAGGGGCAGGATAAACACTGGGTGATGCAGAGTATGTGAATCCCAGTTTGGTTCTGATTAAGCAGGGAGGCTACAGGCAAATGAGCAAAAGGAACAGGAGACAACTGGGAACAAGGGTAGACCATAACCTGGGGCAGACTGGTTGAATTTTATGTATAAGTCAGGACCTAAGATACTTAATGTCTAAGTAAGTGACACAGAAACAGATTAAGGAAGCAAACAGAAATAGTATTAGAATGTTTCTGAAACGTTTGTGACAAATTTTTAAGTAAATGGTTTGGCTGATAGAAGAGAGGTTACAGGGCATCTGAGGTGAACTCCAGTAAAACCATTGGTACCAATCTACTGATGTTGCCAGAAAGGATGGCTAACACTGGGTGATGAGCGAGGAGCTGAGGGGGCCCTTTCATGGCAAGAGAACAATATTGAATCCATTGTCGTAACAAAGATGAGAACTTCATGAATGAAGCCAGGCAAATAACCAGAGGGAATAAGGGCAGAATGTCCTGGAGAACTACATTAAAATTCCTCTCAGAAATGAGGTTTGTCTTAAGAGGACTGACTGAAACGAGAGGTAGCTACTGAGCAGACCTGTGTGAAAGAACACAAATTAGAGAAAAGACAGACGCTGGAAACGAAGTCAGAAGAGAGACGTGGGGGTCAGGCCGGGCGCAGGACACACAGCGGGGGGTTGCCGGGTCTCAGCCACCGGAGGGGAGACTGATTAAATAAGACATGCGGCCATGAGGACATTCCAGAAAGCTTTGTTGAAACAATTTAAAGGCTGTGGCCAGTGGTGCCAAAATTAGAAAGGGGTAGAAGGAGTGAGTGCCAAACCCAAGGAGCAAATATCCACCAGGAAAGAGTGCTGAATCTCTGGGAATGCTCTGCTCGT
This sequence comes from Taxidea taxus jeffersonii, assembly GCA_003697995.1. NCBI lineage: Eukaryota > Metazoa > Chordata > Mammalia > Carnivora > Mustelidae > Taxidea > Taxidea taxus. The sequence continues at coordinate 4,530 of RCUC01139198.1, read as the reverse complement.
GGCTGGAGGGATGTTGAAAGAGAAGGTTTTCTCTAGGACAGATGTAGAGGGAAAGGAAGAAATGTACAGAAAAAGCAGCATTAAGTTGCCCTCAGATGGAAAGGAGACACTAAGGAATGACGTAACGGCTGCCAGGATGGGACGTCATTCCTGGGCCGTTAAGTCATGAGGCAGTATGAAGGAGAGACTAGAAGCAGAGAAAAGGAAACACAGGAGTGGAAGGCCCACAAGGCAGAGCAGATAAGGGATGAAGAAGGTCTAGAATGGGGCATCCTGTGAGAGCTTGAAAACAGGCCATTGATTACATTTTGGGTGTTGTGTGTAGAAGTATAAAAAAGTGTGAGGAGGAAGGACTTCAGTCAGGCAGGAGTGGACCAGCTCTTGGGGCCTCTGTTGGGAAGGAAATTGGGAGTTGAAGGACTTGGGAAGTTGATGAAAAGCTATCGCTGGTGACTTTAGAGATCCCGGGCTTGGCTTTGTAGAGTGCACGGAGAGGGTCTACGTCCGGAGAAGAGCTTACTGCGCCATGGGGAACGGCTGAAGAGGATGTGGGAGCACAAATGAAGAGAAGTGTCTGGCACCCACGCCTTCTGTCAGGAGGGGCCAAGTAAAGGAGGGCTGGGTGAGGTGTCACAGTTTACTTCGTGAAGTGCTGTTGAAGTTGGTTGCTCTTTGAAGCTACCTGCCATGTGAGGCTTGGCTAAAAGTGACGGTTCCTGGGCAGACCTGTGTGAAAATAGCATGGAGGAAAAGAGAGGGAAGCTGGAGGCCAGAAGCCAAGAAGGGAGGGCACTTACGGTGTGGAGTGAACTAGAAGGCACGAGGAGGGAAGGACACAAAGGGTCAGGACGAGGGCGCTGGGAGGCGGCAGAGCTGCGCAGTAAGCCAGAGCTGTGAGCTAAGCTAGATTACAACCAAAGGAGAGAGTGTGTGGAAGGAAGTGGCTGATAAGAAGTGGTGTCACGAAGGAATGCCATGTGGGACTCTTCCTCGAAGCCACAGTGTGACCAACAGAGTGAAAGGTTAAAGAGCCTAAGGTGGATGGATGTCAGCCACGGCGGGGGGCAGGAGTCCTGTGAAGGTTGGGTTGAACGGAGGGGCCAAGTGCACGTGGCAGAGCAGGGACAGAACAAGGAAGAATAATGAGACAACAGCCAAACCCATGAGAGATGATACCGAGAAGGGAGCCGACCAGACAAGCAGCTCTGTAGGTAACAGAGGTGCTGATTTGGGGTCAACCCAGGCAAAGAATGGGAGAGCCTGTAGAAGAGGTGGGGGCACCTGAAGGTCAGTAGGTTTGGGGAGGAAGGCTATGGTGCCGTGCTGGGGCAAAGATGACGATCGCATGAGAAAGGAGAGAGATGGAGACCGCGTCAGGGGAGGGCTGTGGGAAGAGCAGTGGGGAGCAGGGGAGAGTGGCAGGGATAGAGAAGGTGAAGAATCGAGTTCCCAGAATGGGAAATCCCATAAGATCTCGTAATGGGTCTGTCTGGTTGGTTAAATGTCGGGTCTTAAAGCCAAACTGAAAGCAGTATGTAGGACCACAGAAGAACAGGGCCTGAAGGGGAGTGGACTGTTCTAGTGGGGCGCACTGGCAGGACAAGGATGAAGACGCCCCTGGTACAGAGCGAGGGCAGCATGGGGAGCCCGGATCGCTGTGTGAGTAGCGTGTCTGCAGCAGGGACGACAAGTATTGGGAGATGAGTGGCTGGAGGTCGTGGTGGGAACCCAACTTGAGTAGAACTTTGTTACTTCTCTGTACAGGTGGTAGATGAAATTACACTGTGTGGAATAAAGACATGTCAGGGCAAGCAACCGAAGGGAGATACGGATGACTGTCACGTGAGCGCCACACTGAAGTCACTCTAGAATTTACTGTCAAGTGGAGATGTTTTGCTAGTGGGGAGAGAACCTGGTGGTGAGCTGTTGAGGAGGAGGCCACGCCGCCTGAGGGGTGGGGGGTGGTGCTCAAGAGAAGGGGGCTTATTTCTTTAGGGCAGGACAGGTAATAAGGAGACGGGAATGGGAGAGCGACATTATAGTTGCCCCAGATTAAAAAGTCACCTGAAGAATGGCAGGTATTGACTAGAAGGAGAAGGCCCCACACTTGGGGCAGAGGTTCGGGGCGGGGGCGGGGAAGAGGGGTCAAGGGTCAAGATGAGCAGTGTGGAGAGAGCAACTCTCAGTAGCCAGCTTGGTACTAAAAAAAACCGTATGCACCACGCAGTCCCCCAGAATGGGGGACCCCGCTGGCTACGAGGAAGGGCCTCACCGACCTAATACGTTGGGCATAAGGCCACACTGCAGGGACTTGTGCGTGTACTGGGAGAGAAAGAAAGGCCTGCAAAATAATGGAAGTCGGGAGTAGACTCGATCGATGCCTTGGTGGGAAATTTTTAATGAAGGGACTCTGCTGAGGGGAATGGTTAGAGCAGTGCTTCCTAATACGTGTGCTTCAGCCCCACCTGAGCCGCCGAGTCTGTGTCTTAACAGGCTGCAGTTTGAGGACCACTGCTCTAGAGGAAGGCAGATGAAGAGCCATTCTGATGAGTCTTGCTAGCAGCCTGTCATGTGAGCACCAGCTGACCGAGAAGCAACTGGGGAGATTGTACGAAAGGACAGGGGATACGGAGGGAAGGGAGGCTAGAATAGGGCAAGGGGCCTCTTGGCTCATGCTAGGGCAGGGAGCTTGCAGGAGAGTAACTCGGCCAAGGGGAAGGTCACCGAAGAGGGCTGGAGTGAGGGCCATTGCAATGTGCAGAGTAGGGACTCTGTAGAGTGGTTTTACATGAATCCAGTCATGACCACTGAAGAAAGAAATGAGGGGGTGTGTGGCTACAAACAGATGAGGAAGGGAAGCTGTGCAGGAGGCCCTGCAGAAGAGGAGGGGAGAGAGCGGCCACAGCAGGTGGACCTGTAATCCAGTCCACAGTCTGAACAGTGAGAGCGGAATCGGAGATGTTCATTTATCCAGAAGGGAATCTGAATCTGTGGGAATGATAAGTGCATATGTAGTCTCTGAATGGAGGAAGGATGCTGAATAGAAGGTGGTTTTTATGAGGCAAAAATCAAGAAAAAGGAGTAAAACAGCACAGTTAAAACTGCTATCCGATGAGAAGATAAACCACTGAATACTGACACGGAAATGGTCCTGACGCTAACCAGAAGTATATGGCGGCACGCGCGGGCCAAAGATCACGATAGAAAAGGAAGGAGACCGGTTAGTTGCTAAGGGAAAGGCTTGTCTAAAAAATAGACACTTGGTTTTGAGTGAGGGAGTGTGGACCCGGGGGGAGGGAACCTCAAAAGGTCATCACTCCGAAAGGTTAAGATGCACAGGGGATACTGGAAAGAATGTACTTTAACAGGATGTTAAAGACATGCTCAGGAATTAAGGAGACATGGGACTTGCAGAAAGTGAGAGAAGCAACTGAGGAGACTTGTATGAACGAAGAGCAAAGGAGAGAGCAAAAGACGGAGGCTGGGAACGACAAGCGGAGGGGATGTGTGGGTTATGCAAGGCTGCAGAACGTACAGGTAGAAAAATAAATACGGAAGGGCATTAAAGAGGGCCAGATGGGAACTTGAGGAAATGGGAGTTGGACATTTGTCAGCTTGTGTATTAACAAGGAGAGAGAGTGAGGTAAGAAGGTGGCAAAGTCGGAGTTGGAGTTCGAGTTTTTGCTCTCCAGGATGCTTTGCTGGAGAGATCTGGAGGTAGCGTGTCTGCTCAATATAGCGAAAGGTCAAATAGGCTGAGAGGCATGGACATAAAAGGCAAAGCAGCAGCAGGAATCCTATGGATGTTTATGTCGAACTGAAAGGGAGAGAGGATGCGGTGAAGAATGTAGGACACCAGGGAGATGGCAGTGGGTTGAGCAGTGAGCACCCAACATCTGTGTGTCCCGAAGAGCCAGCGGAAATCTGTAAGAAGGAGATGGAAGTAGGCGGTAGCTGGCAGGAGGGACACAGAAGCCTGGGCAGCATGTTTCTCTGGGGTAAAATACAGTACAAGGAGGAGAGGAATGGGAGAGCAAAGTGAAGATTCCTGCAGATGTAAAGGGAGGGTCTGAGAAGCAGCCAGTTCTTGAAGGCTGATGGGCCAGGCACATACTTAGACCAGGGTAGGGACGGAATAAGAAGTGGGAGAGGGTTTGTGAGCGGAGAAAAGGAGCGCTGTATGAATTCGAGGAGACTTAGGAAATGGAGTGGCAAAAATGCAGACCAGGTGTAAGGGACTTTTCTTAAGATGAATTCTAAAAAGATGTTGCTAGCAATCTTAGAATACACCAGGATGGACCCGTCAGGGAGTGTGGGTGGATAGTTTGTCTGTAGACAAGATTATGTGTATTTCTTGAGTGGTTAGAAATCACGAGGGACGTGAAGCTCAGGTGCGTACCCATTGTTAGGGTACACTGCAGGGCGGTGGTACACGTGATGTGGTGTCGTGTGGTCAGTGTCGGTGATGTGACAGCTGGGGGGGTAGTTAAGATATGGTGGAGCGTAACAAGATACAAAAGAAGAAGGGAG